>KN475129.1:5774-50389 GCA_000787095.1 Periophthalmodon schlosseri
TCCCAGCCCGATACTTCAGATGCCGCATGGGGCTTGCTCTCAGTAGATCCAGCACAGTTCATTCCAGTACAGGCTGGGAAGTTGACCGCCATGCCTCTTCTAAAATGATCTCCCAGTGAAAGAGAGAAAAGGCCAGTGACCACAGATATGGATGGTGTAAAAATGCTAATGTTAATATGAAAAATAGTTAGGCACCAATTTTTAATTAGTTGGCTAATTATATTATCTGTATTATAAGGATTTATTTGGATAACAGCAAAAAGGAGAATCCATGGATTGAGTTAGATGGAGTTTTGGGAGTACTTCTCTGTATACATAGAGATTTTTGCATGAGATATTAATAATTTTGTCACCACTAAGCCACACCCCATTTTAGATAATTAATCAATCTACATATGGTATGTCTTTGTCGACCAAGAATTTTGTTAGTTGACTACAGCCCTAAACAGCATTATAATATTGTTGCCCAAAAGTAAAGAGAGGTAATAGACTAATAGTCTAATGCTGGAGAAGTTTGTTTAGTGGAAGTACGGCAACCAGCGACTTAAACACAAGTATTGTCCATTCAAATCTGGCTTTGCTTTCATTGTAGGGAGTATTATAACTTCTGATCACGTACAGGCCATGATAACAAGACTGAGATGGAGGTTGTATAGTAGTGCTGTTAAGTCTAAGGGATAGGTCCAGCGTTTTGCAATTACATGGAGATGCTTTTTAACATCACAGTTGAATAAAATAAACCTGAGTATTGTGCGCTAATGGCAACACAGTGAGGCTGCAGCAGTAAACAGACCCAGGGCAGTGGTGCTGATGCTGGCGACAGTTTGAGACAGAGCTGGGAGGAGGGCTGTCTGTGGCACTCAGAACAGCCCAGGGTCAAAGCCCGGCCACTGCGGAGCGCCCCCACACACTGCACTGTCACAATAATGAGCTGTACACCCGTGTCAAGCGTACACAAGCCCGGAGCAGCCTCTACAACATAATGTCTCATCACATAAAGACAGAGCAGGGTTAAAGAGGCACATCCCAACTGCTGCTGTCCACAGACCCGCAGAGCTCACCGGCAGACGCATGTGACGAGGACATAATTAGAGATGCTTAATGTGCGTTAATGTTTGTCAATGGGCTCTCCCAAAGGCTATGCAAAAGTGCCAGTTCAAAGTCGACTCAAATTCCTGAACATTTTAACTGCTGAGAAGTAAGTTTTCCTTTAATAGCTCTGGTATAAAACCCACTAAAGGTATCATAAAGGAGATGTTCAAAGTGTAGTCAGTGGAACCAGGGGATTCGACTGTGCCGGAGGAAATAGACAATTTATTATGGGTATCCGAGCTGAGGTAGTGGATTATCTATAAAACTTTCATGGTTCTCCCTCAGTGGCAAGCAGCCATAAAACTCCCCAAATGAGGGACTTGTTAATTTACTTGTTAAAGCAAATTAAAAATTTATAAGCGCTTTTAGGTAAATGAGATCCTCTTTCATTGCTGGCCTTGTGGGAGTGAGTGTGGCGGTTCCTGCGAGGACAGGTTAGCTGTTGTGAGAGCCGCAGACGAACAATAAAAGCTCTTAAATTGTTGCAGCTTTTATTAGTGCGGGCTCGGCAGCTGCTGTTGTGCGTATCTAAGGGAAACCAGGAGCTGATGGCTGCACAATCCCTGTGAGGCCCATCCACACAAGTGAGCCTAGTTCACTGTCATCTCTCTTCCTTTTTGTGGGTGAGGAATGGGAGTGCGGGGTGTGTGTGGTGGTGGCGGCGGCGGGGGTCTGCTGCTGTGTGGGGCCCTGTTTAAAGAGTCTGCGGTGGTTTGAAATACTAGCAGCCTACTTCTGTGCTTGATTGCATTGAGTCTGTTGAGCAGCCCTTGAGAATAGGTCAATACACTTGTAAAATTCCTCTATAGCACTGGTGAGCACTTTTCCATAAGTGAGAAAATAATTGACTCCACATATGCGGAACACTGTTGTAAATTATGTTTTCGTGTACTTTTTGTCGGCGTTGTATTAAATAACAAATTTGAGAGGGAGACTGCTGTCCAAAGCATTATGAATGGATTTTCTCTTCGAGTTGAAAATGTGAGACTCTGAGAGCAGAACAGCAGGCGCTTTAGTGGAAATGTTTTATTGGATGCTAATGTCTGTGTCGTCTTTACTTGTGGTGAAATTAGCCTCAGGATCACCAAAACCATCTGTTTGTTATCCTCCTACAGGGACACGTTTAGTTCAGATAACTGAGGTCGTTAAATAAATGCATACTTATGTTTCAAATTACTTCTTAATTATTCTGTTTGTACGCACTACTCCAAATAGAACAGTAGTAGTCGAAAAGAACAAACTCCAGGCAAAAAATGTCATATTCGTTTTTATTTCCATATTTAACAAACCATTGAAATGCAGTAAATAAAAAATATGGCTCATAGGCAACCATAGGACATTTAGAATCACAAAATCACCCGTAGGCACCACTTCAATACTTATTTCAAACAAAATTCTATACTATACAAATGATCCAAACAAGTTCTATTCGTACAATGTAAATGCAAATACAAACACACAGTTTCATTATAGTGTGCGTTTTAATCAGTTTGAGTCAAAACCAAAAACTGTCCAATTTAGCTGCATAAAAACAAATATTCATGAAAACCCAAGAGACACAAATTTGGATTAAACTTCCGTTCTCGTTTATGGGCGCTCTAGGGTACGCTAATGGAACAAGCGGAGGAATACGTTTTGAGAAGCCGTGTAATCAGGTCTGGGGCTATATTCTAACATCTTTATTAGAAGTGTACTCCAGGCGGATGAATTTGAGTAAGATTTGTGATTTCATGCCATATACTTCCCTTCAGATAAGCCAGGAGACATACTGTATGATTACACGGTTCCCACACTGCACCACTGCCATTCCAGATTGATTATTCAAATAGAAATCTGCCCCATGTTTGCTTGATGATAGCCAAGCCTCGTACTGTAATATTCCATTTTTTATCTGCCGATCTTTAATTCAGCCTGTGGAATATATTTGTGTGCACATTCATAAATGCATGAGTGCCCTGGCTCTGTCGTCTCTGTGTAGTCAGCGGGGACACTGCATGGCGGCCTAATAAATATTATAGGTCAACATGTTTTTGAAGCTGGAGGTCCAAACATCATGCCCAATTCTCTCTTGTTTTTTGCGGGGACCGTTCCATAAAATCGGGTTAAAGGTACACTGTGCAACTTTTCTGGTGGAGATACTGGTTTTTTTTGCCTGGAATGTTCACAGTATGACATTAAACTTACCTTTAACCATGGGTACAACCACTACGCCAAGTTATGAATCAGATCTGTGGAGACCCTGCTCACAATAAGAATGCATATTATTCAAGGTGTTTTTCAGCAATAAAAGCACATGTACTTGAGTGAGCGCTAGATATGCTTATTGACGTACTGTGGAACATTTCGTGCAAAGCTATCGCATTTCTATGGAGACAAGCAGCTGGTGGACTCTCCTCCAGAAAAGTTACATAGTGCCCCTTTAACAGAAGTATTTTTTTCCATTTCAGATCCTTTCAAATGAACTGGCAATTACACAAAAAGATAAAACTGCCCGGGTTTAGTGGGAATAGAAAGTTAATTAGTGCTATCACTGCATAGGGATGTTCTGTGTGTTAGCTCTGCAGACACACACGCACGCACGCACACACGCACACACACACACACACGCACGCACGCACGCACGCACGCACACACACACACACACTAGGAGAGCCCCACCAGGCATTCCCACAGCCCCCAGTCTCTTATCAGTCTCAGAGCTCCGGCCAATCCACTGCCTTCCACCCGTCGCGCAATTCTCCCAAGAAATAGGATTCTTTTCACACCATTAATGGCCACAGAAAAGGGAACATTTTCATTTTAATTATCTGCTTAACTCAAGAGTTCGTTTAGTATTCCCACACCTCGTGCCCTTTCATCACACTAAATGAAGGTTTGTACCTGAAAGGGAGAGCTGAAAAATAGTGCTGGACGAAAAAGATGGAGGACAGCAAGCTTTGTTTATGTGAGGGTCGCTGTGGGGCGGAGGAACTGAACGGTGACAGTGAAAATGTATTTTATGTATATTTGATGTTATTCAGTTCAAAAAGAGATGAAATAAATGATTGACGAGTATGACGGAGAAGTGAACAGAACTGCAATAGTATATGTATATCTCTTTGTTTGTATTGTCTTCCTGTTCTTGTGATATTTATAAATAAAAAACCTTGAGCGTACTACAGTTGTACAAATGCATTTCCAAAGTCTGAACTGCAAACCACTTGGTTGGCCATATACCACTATTTAAAAACCCCCAAATCATTGACGTTTTGAAACAATTGGATCTGGATTTGATTAAAATTGGATTAATTGGACAGCCTTAGTTTCCATTCTGATGTACGTCTGCCTGTATTAGCGTCATTATTATTGCTCGAAACTTATAAGAAAATGTTGTAATACATGTTGTAAGAAAATGTTGTAATACAAGTAACTGGGTAACGTTATTGTCAATGAGTAGTTCTTTTACTCCAGTACGTTTCCAAACCACTCTGCCCCATGTCGCTTTGAACTGAAGCCAGCAGTGATATCGTGGCGTGTCTTTGCTATGGGCTGGTCTCTCACATGAGTAGTGCGTTGGGACAGGACACACAGCCCCTCCTCCTCTGTCAAAGTCCCTGATTGTTCTCCAGATCGAAAAGGGCCCAGAGTTGGCGTGAGATTGGCACTTCCTCTCTTCTCCTCTCCTTGTCATTTCGCTGCATCTCAAACAGAATGTGAGGAGGATGGCACTTAGCGGGCCCCTGCTGCCTCAGCATGTGGTGTGTGCTCAGAGAGGGGTAGTGGATCCATTTGAAGGTTCTGGAGGGTCTTTGTTCCCGCTCCTCTCTGTGCTGGGCTGAGAGGAGTTTCATACTGCGAGATCAGATGGCGTCTATCATTGGCAAGCCCACTGATGGCCGCTGAATAGACTCCCAAACATGACAGATTTACAGAGACAGCCCCACTGCCACTGCCAGTGTTCACATATTCATGAACCAAAATTTTATGCTGGCTAGGGAGTCTTTTACTTACTTTTCTTTTTTTTTTTAAAGGGAACGTATTATGTAAAGTAGACTTATGAGCATTTTACCATGTTCCTTCAGCATGAGCTCAGTCAAAGTTGGATTTCAGTTGATTCATGAATGGTTGAATAATCCTGTATTGTCCTACATTTGGGTTTTGAGTGCTCAGAGAAAAAAAAAAAAAATCCACCTACTCACTATCCCCGCCTACTTTTCTGGACTTACTTGTGAGTATTCAAAAAATTCATACTCTGTGTCATACATTTAGGGTTCAAAATGTCACATAGCCATTTTTCAACAATAAAAGTATTTAAGTAAATTAAAATGTGTCGCTTACTACAATGAAATGTCACTATGAAGAGGCAGGTCTTTCAGTTCTACAGTTTTGAACAGGAAGTCAATTGACCTGTTTCTATTACTAAGCCGTTTTAGCTCAGTATTGTGGTTTACAATGAACAAAATCTAAAATCAAGATGTATGTAGGTTATAGTTTAATACTAAATACTCAAACAAAAGCATCATGTCGCTTTTAACAATGTGTTACTGTTGTTGTTTTTGCAGCTGAAGAACGGGCAGAACAACTGTAAGGGCAGCGACAGCGAGAGTGCAGAGTCCAAGCCTTCGATCAGGAGCAGCTCCAGGGACAGGCTAACAGACGTAAGTACACTGACTAATTCACTCATTACTGCTCCCATTTAGAACAGTGGAACAGTCAGGACAGTGTGTACCTGCTACTTTGAGCTTGAAGTGGGGTAGACTGAAAAACTGGGGATTGGCGTGTGCTGCTGTAAGATTGTTTAAACTGTTTTATCTAAGCCACATAAAGTAAATAGTGATTATTCACATCACATAATATACTTTCTCTGCTCCATATTGCCTGTTGATAATGGTTTGAATTGATTTATCTGTGGTTGCATAGCTAAAGCTAAATTAAAGAAAATATGTTCTCAAAAAGAGGAGGAAAAAACAAAGCTCATTATTGTCATGTATCGGGGGGTGAAAATAGCCTTTATTCAACTATGAGTAATATTCTACATTTTGTCATAGATAAGTGTTCATGTCCATGTCTATTTCAATTTCATCATTAACTTAAAACACAACTTGTACACTTCTAAATCACCGTTGCAATTCTCTTGATTCATACGTTTGTAGATCATTATTTTCACATTTATTTGAAACAAAGACTGCTTGCATTTAACCAGCCCACTTTTCCAGTCCTTATGGGTAAGCCACAACAGAGAGAGTCCGGAGTGGTGTGCAGCGTGACATGTTCCAGAATGTAAAGAGAGCAGACTCCAGGGAGCGGGAGACGGGCAGCCGCTGTGTGATTTGTGAGCACAAGAGATCAGATATCAGCCCATAATTAAAGATGTCAGACGGAGGGAGGCCAGTCTTTGAGAGAGACACGGCCGACAAGTGAAGCAGAGCTGATTCTCTGTGTAGCGTCAGGATGCTTGACTGGGCAGAAAATGAAATGAGAAATCTGATGTCGACAACAACAATTGAACAGATACTTGCTGATATTATTTGACTACCATGTGACTGCTCAGTAATATCAGGCTTCACTGGGAACAGCACAGTGTGACTGCATATACAGCTCCACATACAGTAAGAGAGTCATTGTAAAAGATTTGTATTTATTGAAAGAACAACAAAATTTTTTTGAGGTAATCTATTGTTTAGCTTTCTGTCTGCAGCTGTACAAAATGTCCTTTAAATCCCTTGCCCATGTGATGACGACATCTTGCTCCAGTTTGTCCTGCTCAGCCTCAGGAGAGCGGTCGTCAGGGAGGAGCTGCTGAAAGGCGGGCTGCAGAGGACAGACTTTTAGAGCGATATGTCACTTCAGATAGTCTCTAATCCTCACAGGTTTTAGAACACGTCCCCAGCACCACAGTGTAAAACCCCACTTCACACATAGGCAGAGGTGCGAGCAGAGCGGATAACGCTGTTTTCAGCAGCAGGAGAAAAGCCTATTGCAGACCTCATACATTTATTATATGATACTATATGTACCATGCACATTTGCTGTATCCTTTACAGTGATATAATAAAGAGTGATGTGTTACAGCAGTGGTCAGACTGACTGGCTGTGCTCAGCTGCGTGGGGATGTTCTCTTTGAGTGCAGACAAAGAGAATGCTTCGAAGTCACTCGTTAGTGGCACAGAGCAGTGTGAAACAGGAGCTGCTTTGACCCGGCCTGTTCATTAGAGCCACAGTTCACTAATGGTATTTGCCGCAGCACTTCCTTCTCCTGTCCCCCTGGCCTGGAATCGGGCGGTCGGGCAGCGGAGCAGCGGAGCGGCACGCTTCGCTGGAGCAGATGAAGCGAGTGTGTGACCTGGCAGAGGCTGTGGGGATGGGGCCAGAGGAGGTCAGGACTGCTCCTGCTCTCTCTCCTCTCCTCACTCCGTCCTGCCAGCTCATTAGGCTCTACAAATGGCACATCAGCTCAGCCCCAAACCCCGGCTAAATTGGCAGGCTTACCCATATTTGCTGTGAAGTGCTGGGCTCCCTTTTGGGCTTGTTTGAAGCCAGCATGGCAGCCACCCCCCACACACCGCCTCAGTCTGGGTGGCAGCAGCAGAAGGGAGGGCAGCAGCGCCGGATGAATCACTCCCGTTTAGTCTCTGCGGCAGGGGTGAAATGCCATCATTACCCAGCTGCCTATCAAATAAATTGGCAATTACGGACCTGGGATTGCAAGTAAACAGCATGTTACTCCTTTTTTTCCACCTTAGGCTCTTGATGAGAGCTGCAGTAGAAAGACACCGTCATAGTGGTATGAAGCCGCCAGTCAATGTTAGCCATGTTAGCTAGCCCGATGGGAGGTGCATCTGTCAGACTTTAATAAATATTTCCTCATTTCACTTGTTATTTCAGAATCAGCCATAGAGGTGTGTGGTGTATTGCATAGACTTTCTATTGAAACAAATATGTTGAAGCAAATATGGTATAAAAGTACTGTATTTTCCGGACTATAAGTCACACTTTTTTCATAGTTTGGCCGGAGGTGCTACTTATACTCAGATGCAACTTATATGTGAAATTATTAAAATATATAATTTCATATCTTTGTTACTGTCACACTGACAACCGCTCGAGGGCGCTCTAGGCTTGTGTACCAGTATCTACTACGCGGCGCGGCGCTTCATCTACGTCCGGAGTTGGCGGAGTTAGGCTTGTGTCCAGTATCTACTACGCGGCGCGGCGCTTCATCTACGTCCGGAGTTGGCGGAGTTGTTCAGAAGCGACACCGAGGATGAAGGATTCAGTGGATTTTGAGATTTGGAGTGAGATCGAGAGTTTGGTAAACCTGTTAGCTTGTTTTTTAAGCTTTAGTTATCTGATTAATTGTTAATATCTTACGTTAACATACCAGACACATATTCAGTTTGTTGTCTATGCTTCATGTAGCTGAATAAATATAAATGAGTTACGTTAGCGTGCTGTACTGCTATTCAGCCTGTTGTTCTTTATTTTATTGTTATTATTATAACTTGCCTTTAAAGATAAAATGTCTGTTCTTGGTCTCAGATTTTGTAAAATGAATTTTCCCAAAAAATGCAACTTATAGTCCAGTGCGACTTATATATATATATTTTTTTTCTTCATTATTATGCATTTTTTGGCTGCTGCGACTTATACTCCGGAGCGACGTATAGTCCGGAAAATATGGACTATAAGTCGTATTTTAGGCTACAACTGATGGCTGAATGATGCACGTTCTTTTTCTTAACATTTTGCCGCTAAATTTTGATGTAAAAAATGTGGTTGGTTTCCAAAAGTCTTAACTCCAGACTCTGGCTCCTCTCACACGACAATGTTTTCTTGTGGTGAGCGTTATTTAGTAATGAAACATCTGGTAGTGATACAGTTAAAGTCAGGCTCATGGTCTTTTAAGGCTTTTGAAGCGGTCTGAGGTTGGAGGCGCTCTTACCAACAGTAAAACTGAGCCTGTGATTACTGCTTTTAGACTAAAACACATCACATATGTCCTGGTGCACGCAGCAAAGCCATTTCATTTCAAATTACACTTTTTACAAACAGATTGATGTCACTGAATACTTTTGTCATGCAGTCACTGGTTTTTCCATGAGCCGGGAACTTAAAGGGGCACTATGAAACTTTTCCTGTGGAGAGTCTGTCACCTGCTTCTGTCAGTGGAACAAGATGCTTTTAGTTACTTTAGTTACTTTTAGGACGAATACATGTTTTTTTTCAAGATATTAGTTTAACAAGACAAGCACCTGTATTTGAATGCATGCAGTGACGATAAGTTTAATGTTATACTGTGGAACATCTTAATGGAGTCAAGCAGGTGGTGGACTTGACTCCAGAAAAGTTACATAGTTGCCTGGGATCCAGAATAAACACTTCTTCAATACCGTATGAAGATGTGGGTCTGGTCACCGGAGCATCTCCCCGAGTTCAGATGGGTGTGATTGACAGGTGGATTAATGGAATAATTTGCCAACAGAGATTCTAACCTGCACAGGTTTTCAAATGTTTGCTCGTTTGACAAATAAGTGGCTGATCTTTAAACAAGTTTGTACACATGTGATTTGAATGATCAGTAGAATGTAGAGTGTGTGTGTGTGTGTGTACGTGTGTGTACATATGTAGAGCCTTGATGGAGGTGGGAGGGGCTAAGAGGACTGGATAAGAGTGCAGGTGCTTATGTGTTTGGCTGTATGTTGTTTTTAGAATAGCATTTGAACAATGTGACTCTAAGTAATATCTGTTTTAATCCATTTTTGGTCAGTACATTGAATCCGTATTTTCAATATTTCCACTAACCTGCTCTGGGACTACAAGTGTAAACGAGCATTCGTGCTATAACCTGACACCAGCATGACTTTTGTCTTGGTTAATGTATTGTTATACACTGCCCCTGTACAAATAAAAAGCCATAGTTTAAGCTAGTCAGGGACATGTCCATCTGTATCAAAACAAATATTGCTGCTCGGGAGGAAAAAAGAGAAGAAAAAAATATCACAGGGGACTGAAAAACATCTCAATGTTTTGGCAGAAATCCCAAACTCTGTTAATCTAAGGTGTGAGATTTTTATTTTTTTTTCAAAATGATAGATCACCAGCGAGTTCTGAAAAAACTAATCTGATTGCACGATTATGTTTGGTTCTTGCTGGAGATGCGACAGAGGGTGTGGTGACCAGACTGATATTCCTCTGTGTAAAAAATACAGAGACATCATTCTAGGCCTAGACACGTTTTGAAGCACAATATATTGTTACAGAGATATACTGCGATAAACGATAATATTGAAACTACTTAATGTCATTGACACAATAACAATAACGCAAGATAATCCCAGTAAACCATTTTTAAGTAGGCAGCAACAAATAAATGGCAAATCTCCACACTTTTATTTTTACAGCCCAAAAATATCTAGTTCCAGCTTTTGTATACTTATATACTGACCGATATAGTAATTATCATGACAGGCCTACATCATTCTGGATTGGCCAGGCAAGTACCATAGTGCACCTTTAAGCAAACCAATAGTGAAATGCTTATGTAATGTTAACGGACAGTATCCCCATCCCACCTCCTCAGTACATTCTCCAATTATTGGCTGACACCCGGATGTAAATGAGGTCGCGCTCCCCCTGCATGTCCAGATACACCGGCCAATTTGCTCTGACACTGAACATGTAATTGCTCGCATCAATTATGTGTCACTCTCTCCCCTTTTCTCTGCCTCTCAATAATTTGAAATGTTTCTTATTAGAGACAAGCATTTAGATATGGGAGCCGGAACGTTGTACCTATAATTAGCTCGTTATCGCGGGATCGTCCTCTCTGTGTGCGCCGGAGTGATAATGTGAAAGGAGCAGCGGATGCATAGGGATTTAAACGGCAGCCGATGTAATGGCTTCTCCACAGGTTTAAATATAATGTCGCAGAGATGTCAGGGAGATGTGGCATTTGGAAAACAGTCTGGTAAATCCAACTGTGTAAATAGTGACCTGAATACATTGTCTAGTTTAGGGGTAAATGCTCTATCTATGTTCCAAGTAGCTACTACATTAGAAATAGACTAGAACTAGAGAAACTAGAACTAAATAATAATAATGCCAATGTTAATGTTAAAAATCTTAAAAATCTTGTTAAAATTGTTAATTTACAAGCAACAGATTTACAGAAGTTGGGGAGAAGCAAATCAGGTCCAAGCTCAGGCAAATGATCCGTGAGTGTGTGGTGGGCTTAAGTTAAAAGAGATGGTGTTCCCTCATAACTACTTACTCAAAGTTCTATTTCAATCTGGAATCATACATATTTGTGTAATCCTGTAGTGTCCTGTATATGAGGCTTGGAAAATCCCTGTTTTCACCTACCCCTTATACCCGCCCATTACCCTGTATTTACTTGCAATTATTCAAATAATTCCAGGTCATGCGTATATTATAATCAGTACAATCAGTACAATCATTTTAAATCAGTATTGCAATTTACAGTTAACATAATGTAAAATAATTATATATAAGTTATGTTATAGTTTAATACTAAGTACCTGAAAAAAAAATCTGTCTTCTTTAAAGGGACTATCTTTCCCATTAACCCAGAATGTGACTGTAGAATGTAGATCCGTCCTGGCAGGGGCACACTCACCGCTGGCATTTTGGATCAGGACCAATCTGGTGCTTGGTGCCACACTTTCATTTCTCTTCCTCCTTTTATCTACTGTTGCCTGCAGTCAGGTTGTCAGGAACAGATTGTCACACTTTATGACAAGGCTTTCAGGCTAAATTCTGCTTTGCCTGGATCAGGCTGCCAGGACCCCAGCAGCTCTGTGTCCATCAGGGAGCGACCGCGGGTCCCACTAGGTCCCGGTTCTGGGGGCATGCCTGCCGCTATGCATGTCTACAGTTTCACTCAGATCTGGAAACACGGACAGCTATAATTAAATGAAAGTAAGTACAGTGATTGTGTGCAGTGACCTTTACACAAGCACGGCGTTGACAGCGGCCTAGACTGTGTTACATTTAAAGACCTTGGACACAAAGACGACATGGTTGTTCTATAAAGAGGGTGTGGTTGTAAAGCATGGATACAAGGCTTTTTAATTGCTGAAAGTGATCTAAATCAAGGCCTCTGTGGTAAATACCGCTCGGGCTAATGTTGTCTGAACGAGATCCCTCAGTGCTGTAAATGATAAATCTATTCTCATGGAAGATTAATGGACTGCACAAGTGGTGTTGAATGTCATTGTTGAAGGTTGAAAGTATTGAACGGCTGAATCCTATCCATATGTTTTCAGGAATGACATAAATAGGCTCAGCCGGAATCCATTTTGACTTATCAAGCTTAAACTGGTGCCAGAGCCATGTGATACTTGCCAAGAATTCCGGCTCCTAGGCTTCCAATAACAAATCCTATTCCACATAATTTCCACAGAAAATTGGCTGCGGTCGTGCCATTGCCACCCCGTTTTCCCCCTTATTGCCGTACATCCTGCAGCTTGTTGGCCGCATTTCACTTCCGCATTCCCGCTAACCCGAGCCCCATAGCCCCAATTTTTGATGTCACGGCATGCTTTGGCGAGGGAGTCTCTATGCTCTTTGTTCCAGCCTTTTCAGTGTCTACGCCGTTCCGCTGGGGTAAGTTGAATAAGTGCAGCCCAGAGGAATCTCTACAAAGGTCTCACTCTGATTGGATGCATGCAGAGCCCAAGGAGAGAGCGCCGGTTGCCATAGAGATGAGAGCAATGTGGGAAGTGGAGGCATGAAAAAGAGGAGAGGGAAGTAGTGCTTTCTTTTGTGATGGGAGGTCTTCATCGACTGACATTCTCTTTTATGAACACGCACACATGTATATGCTGGTGCACCCACAACACCAACACACCTTTGGCCCCCCAAGGAGAGGCTGTGGTGTAGTGCGTTATTCACAATAGCCTGGTGGGGGTGCTCTCGAGCCCAGGCAGGGAGGCAGACAAAACACACACATCGGGAGGCCATGATCATATTCTGCTAATAAACCAACTGGTTATTCACTGCTGTATGCCTACTTCTATTGAACCAGGAAATATGTTGCCCCAGTGCTTCTTAAACTGGGGTCCTTTTAGTGCATGGTGGTAGTTCTTGTATGCTAAATTTAAAGTCAGTTTAGTCCACACTTTTGTCCTCCTTTTAGATAGTCCTTGTTTAGAGCTACTGCTTAAGTCGTACTGAAATCCAATTTTAGACTTGTTTTATTGCTAATCTAGACCTGGCTTAGTCCTGTTACAGACCAGGTTTAGATTAGGTATTTAGCTATAAACTGGTGTGGAACATCTCTGTTTTTATTAGCTTAATGTCTCTGCACATTGCCCCTTCAAATAAACTATGGACTAAACTAAACTGATGGCCATATATTTCTATGGTATGTTATGAAACATTTTAGAACCACTATTGTAACCATAGACTGTATATATATAAATGGACATAGCTAACCTGCTAGCCACCAGTTACAAATAGGAAGCGCTCATGGGTGCACTTCTGGCTCCAATTCACATTACATTGAAAAATTGTCACCCCTCTCTCTGTAACTGCTGCCGTGAGCCTTGTCATTTTGATCTTAAAACGTTCATATTAACACGCACTACATGATCCTGGTGTTTTTATTTTGCTATCGTGTCCGTAGATCGAGATATGAACATTAATAACAGACAAATCAGATGCCTTCTTTCCCTGAGGTTGCCCCCACTAGTGTTAGCAACAGTTTTGACTGTTGCTAAGAGCCCACTCCCTGCTAAACCACCGGTGCGTACGGGAAGGGGTGTTACCTTCAACATCCTCGCGCCACATTGGCTCTTTGGTTGCTATGATACTCACAGTCGGTGTTCGAAATATGGAACTTGACTCCAGATTCATCCCAACAACTGTTGGCCTCGATGAGCTTCATTTGACTCAACACTATGGGTGACGCCACACTCCCTGAGTCCACTTCTATACTGTACAGTCTATGATTGTAACCCATGGAGGTCAACTGTGAACTGCTGTCATTCCTCAGTGTGCTGGGACCTTTTTAACAGTCAAAGACAATATGAGCAGTAGCTGTTTCTTTAAAAATGTTTATTTGTTAAAAAGAGTCTTGTGATATAATTGAAAAAAAAAATCATCTCATCTATTTTCTCTTAACTCTCCACTCACTGATTTTAAAGGAGCACTAGAAATTCCAAAAAGGCTTTGAGAGGGGGTCTTTCATGAATAAATATTGCTATTTTACGCAGACATATTTTAGTTTTTGGGTTGATATAATGGCATTCGTATTTGTTTGTGTGGCCCTATGGATAATGGATAATGCTGTACTATTTTTAGAAGTCCCCATTTTTTTGTAAATGTTTCTGTCCTGACTACAAATGTCCGCCCGTTTTGGTAATAATGACCTCAGAGTAGCATGTTCCGTCTTATCCGTCTGACTGAATTACACCGAGGCTCTGGGTGTCACAACACTTCTATTTCAAGAAGAGCCTTTGCAATTTCCCCTAAACCAGCAGGCAGCGGGCTTGACGATAAATAAATAAATTGATATTGTAGTGATACTGAAAGACAGACAGACGTGCTCGCAGCCTGGAATTACAGGTGAAGAAGATTATTCCAGAGACATTATTTCCCTCAAGTCGTGGGCTTAAGTCAAATTTGGAAAAGAAATGAAATTGCCAGCAGTGCAACAGCAGACTGGGTAGGAGTTCATGAGTAGAGAAATAACATTTTCATTTGTTTCGGCCCCGGTGGGAGACGAGCCGCCTTTCGGTAAATAGAGGCAGCTATAAGAAATGATTTGGTGTGGTCGGTGGGATATTGTTTTAACGTGCACTTATCCATCTGCTATCTGGATGGCAGACCCCGGGATCCAGCGAATGGCCTTTCTGCTGTTGTATTTCCAGCACAATTCGTGTCCATGCTTTCTCTGCGCTTGTCTCCGTTAGGGTCCCATTTGTGCAGAGGTGGTCATTTTAAAAACACAGCCACCACCTGATGCCACTCTTCAGAGGATGAGCTGGGTGCTATGAGGTGTTATTGTGAGGGTGATGGAGATGTCAGATCTGAAGTACTCCATGTTAGGGTTTAACAAATAATTGTGATTAGTCAATTATATTAAAATAAAAAATAAAAAAATTCATAGTCGTATTTTGGTAGTTGTATTTTGATAATCGTATATGTTATCTGCACTATACAGACTCTAAAACACAAACAAAAAGACCTTTTTATAACAAAGACAGTGGCATTATTAAATCAACAATTTCTGACTTTGATAAATAGATAAATCTGTTTTTGGTTGATAATTTATTTTAAAAGTCTTAATGTACTGTAGCATTCTGCTGTGAGGAAATACTCCGATTTCCTTCTTGTTGTTTATTTGCTGAATACAAGGGCCACTGTAGGCCGTAACCCACGCCAAAAACAAGAACAAAACAACAGCAGTCTCAACTCAGCAGAGCCAGGCTGTGTCCGAATGTCCCCCCGAGCCCCTAACCCCTCATTCACTACACAGCCCCGCACTCTTTAGCAGACTATATAGTGTACTCACTCAGAGCGATTCAGACACACAGTTCACTACATTTGGGTCATGTGAATCTGGCATCTGGGTGAAAAAAAGCATGCAAATATTTATGGACTAATAAAAATCATACAAGTTTTTGTCAAGCTGGATCTCACATAAACGGATTGGATTTAAAAAAAAAAATATCTGAGATGTGGAAATTATTGCTCTGTTAACAGCTCAAGCTAAGGTAAGCGACTAACGCTAGCAACTTTATACAGCAACAGTTTATTTAAGAGTGTTTTATTCATAATCAAGAATCAACAGTGCGATAAACCAGCGCTTCTATCTGCTTCATTCAGTCGTGTTGTGTTCAGTTGAAGACCTGTCTCTGTCTGCTGTTGTTTTTCCAACTCTTGCAATGCATTGTGGTCTGTATTGACCGGTCTAGTGATTACTGATGCCCACTGCTTTTCAAGGTGCGTTGTGGGAAACCTTGAGTGCACTTAGTGTTAGTAAAACATTAAGGCAAACATATTATGGCTATGTGACATTTTTGAAACATACATGACTAATCACATGTAATAAATACAAAGCAATGGGCGGGGATAGGAGATATGGTGATGAAAACTGGACATTTCTAAACAAGCAGATGCAAGACAATACAGGATTACTACATGCATACAATTCAACTTTGAGTAAGATAACGATGAGAGGACACAGTTATAACACTGTTAAAAGCTCATTGAAGTCAATTTAACATAGCAGTCAGTTTACCACATTATAACATTTATCCATGAATTTACTGTATTGGCACTATAAGGTTTGTGTGCTAATTCCTTTCATAGCACTTCCAGTAACAACATTTCCCTCCAAAACAACTGCTGTCTTCTTCCATGAATGCTAGTGTGTTTCTATATTTATTGACTGCCTATTGAGGTTATTTATGGCACGCCTTACAAAGCTGATTAATCTGCAGAGCGGCGCTTTGATCGGAGCTGTCAGCGCTGATGTACTCCCTGGTGATCACGTCTACCTCTGTCAGTGCTATCAGCCGACACACAAAGCACATGTCACACAGCCCATTCACGATCTGCTTGATATTGACACTGGAATTGAATAAATGTACGCAATAAGGAGATTAGTATTTCCCAAGAGGAGCATGTCCCCCATCGCATTCATCCTGATGAGCCTTTCATACACAAATCCCATCTCTGAATGTATAATGTGCAAATACTAAATATCTTTACACGTGAATGGAATTTCTTGTCACAGCAATGACTGACTCTTTCAAGGTGGTGGAGATAACCAATCATGGGATTTATGCTTTTAGGACTTTTTTTTTTTTTTTTTTTTGTCAAAACAGGCAAGATGGCGGCTCAGCTGTTAGCTACTGAACATACTCCTTTTTCAATGGCAGGTCTTGAACATGTTGGCGTTGCTATTTGATTTGTCTAAACAACCTGGAACAGTAACATTATTTCCTTGGAGACACACAGGGGGCATTCCCACCACCAGGGCAAATTACATTGTGGGGCTTTAAAATGACTCAGTTCACCACCATTACCCTTTAAACTGTGAAGCTATGATTTTGTGACTTCTGAAGCCTATGATTTACCATCCAATTTGTTGAACTAAACTGTAGCCGCTGCTGTCCTGGGGCAGACTGATGAAGGCATAACTGCCATTCTGTGCCTTTACAAAAACATTCCAAAAGGCGATAAGTTCACTACACTTTAAGATACATAGTGCATGTAATTGTAAAGTTACTGGCTCAGAGCAGTTTAACACAGTTACATCAGGCATGTTTGGGCAACAGTCAGGAGTCAGGAGGGCAGCAGAGGGCCACATAGTACAGGGGATTGGATGGGATTAACCTTGGTCTGCCCCTCTGGCCCAGGGCCCAGTCCACCCAGGAAGAGGAGAATTAGCCAAGCCAAGCAGGTCCATCTGATTCTGAGGCCTCATCCAATTACTGCCTTATCTCCTGGCCAAATGAGATCAATGCGTGGAGGGCAGAGGGAGCGGGCGGGCCGGCCAAGGTGTGATAATCAGCGGTGGGGAGCGCGGCTCTTAAATCCCCTGTGTCTGCGTGAGGCCGGAGCATGTGTTTGGAGCTCTCTTCTGCCATTAGCTCCCTGTGTGCTGCCTGTTGGAACCTGACCCACTCTGTACACCACGACAAGCTGCTCTAGTGCATCTAGGCGCCGCTGCTTTTTGTGTTCAAGTGTGCACTCTGAAATGTGAATAATGTTGATAATTACACTCCTGCCTCTTATCCTGACTGGATCTAGCCTGCAGATTACACCAGCTAAAAGGCTGTGCAGAGAGAATGGTTTAATAGCTTTTTATGTATGAAAGCCTCTTTGACAGTGCAGCCCTGAATGTCTGATAGAGTCCTTTGTTAACTCTTTGGTCAATTAGCAGATAAACAAATGTTTGACATTTGGAGGTGCACAATTAGAGAAGTCATTAACCTCTGCTCACTAAACCAGTCCACACTGTTAATTCAATACAGCTTTTGGAAGAAGAGACTAGGCTAGATTATACACTGTTTGGTATGAACACAACTGAGGTGATGTTAAAGGCAGAAAAAATGCAAGTTGCTTTTAACAAAATTGCACTGGATAAACAGCGTGGAAATAGCAGATTAGTAGCACTTGTAGATGGTTCCTTGTTCGCAGTCTCTCACTATCTGTCAAAACCAGAGAAAAATAAAATGCGGCACTGCATTTTGTTGCAATATTGTAGGTTAGTAAGTCTATTATGAAGTTGTTATAATGTGCCTCATGCCATTTACTATCTCTCTGAAGTAGTGGAGAGAGAGGTTATACAATGAATATTGCAGTTGTTGTTTTGATGATCTGCAAAACGACATTAAGTATAAGAACAATATAGGCTGAACAAAGAACTGACTAAAAATAATCTTTGAAACGAGGGAGAGTATAAGCAATATTTTTGCACTTTTGTATTTCATTTCACTGTCCATTCACTTTTTATCGGAGACTTGACCCTCAACCAGGATATTAACAGGCACATTTAATCACTTTTCTGGTAAATGGTCACATTTTTATATAGCACTTTTCCACCTTCAAGGCACTCAAAGCGCTTTACATCCAGAAACCACTCACCCATTCACACACACATTCATTCATACACTGGGGGCAAGGTGGGTTCAGTGTCTTGCCCAGGGACACAATGACAGCATTCATCTGTGGTAGCTGGAACTGCGCCGCCAATCTGTGGGTCAGTGGATCTGAGAGAGCGGGATTCGAACCGCCAACCATTGGATCAGTGGAAAAAACTCTACCAACTGAGCTACTGTATATATTTTGTATATATATCATCTGAATATTGCCATTGAGAAAATCCCTAAAATGTTGAAATGTTAATGTCTGGAAATATTGGCCACTAAGAAGCCAAAATAGTCTATAACTAAGACTATTTTATAAAATAGTAGTCTTAGTTTGGAATGCATTGTTAAATCACAGTTTGAAGAAAACAGCGCTGGCGTATCTTCCTGTGGAAAGATATAGCGCTCTTCATATTTATCCCTGATAGCTCTGCCATGCCAGTGATTGTATTGCACCATAGCCGTGTCCCTTCGCCATCTGGAGGACCATTCTGCGCCTGCGGGACGGCCACAGAGGGAGCCATTCCACTGGATTTATGCCTGGCTATTTCTTCTCCTGCTTGTGTTCCGGCCCCCAAGTACACATCGGAGAGCAATAGGTACCCGTGAGCGAGCGTCTGTCCTCAGCTGTAGTGCGGAGATTGTGCATCCACTGGCCCTCCCACCTGTCCCCAGCACTTGTCTCTGAGCCTGGTTAGATTAAAGCCCTGCTCTACCCACCCAGCAGGCTAGCCACGCGGGCAACGGCAGCATCACAGGGCCGCTCTGACAATCAGCACCCAGCCAGGAAGCACTAATGAGCGCTGGGAGGGAGGATAGGGCGTTGGCAGGAGAATGCAGACAGCAGTGATGGGATGGAGGTGGTGGAGGAAGGGGGGTAGGTTGCCACAGTGTTTGGGCGCTGACTAGATTAGCTTCCAGGGGCCAGAGATGCAGCAGTCGGTTTGGGGAAAATATCACAGCCCATTAGTTAGGAGCAATGAAAAGGAGTCAACTTCAGGGACTCTATTAGGCACGGCGCGGTTAGGCAGACGGCGTCCCTGGGCGTGATGTTGCTATTCTGGAAGGATTGAGCACGGAGATATAATTGGACTGGGGAAATCAAGCTAGTTCCAGTGGTCCTTGTGGGGCTCTCCGACAGAAAATGAGAACGCAGGCCTTTGTATTTCCTCTCAGCGTGTCTGTTAGCTTTAGCGCCTTTTGAAAAACACCAGCTAGCATGTATATACGCCCGGTTCCTCTGTCTCCACCGTCTTCTCTAATGCCCTTATTGGGTTGCACCATCTGGTTTAGATTCGCTTTTTCACTTGTGACTCCTTCTCTGGCTAACGCTAAGCTAAACAATATGCGTTTATGCGTCCGTGCCTTTTCTCCAAGCATTTGATGAGACTGAGAGATTGAGCGTAATAATAAACAAAGCTTAGTTGAACACAGACTGCTTCTAAGCCCCGCAAGATTGTTTACCGCGGATCAGTGCCAGCTAACACTGCTAGCTTCATGTTATGAGCGGTGTTATATAGACCACTTTTTTCTTTTATAATGATCTTTTATATATGCCATATATTTCTTGGCGTATGAGGTTGGATTCTCTTCCCTGATGTAGATTGAGTGGACAGGCCTCAGTGCGTTAGGTAATTGATGTGCACTTTATAGCACCATCCTGGGACAGTTCCCTACCTTCAATTTCTCCTAGCCATGCCTCACTCGGTCTGTCTAAAATGCTCCATATGTTTTGTCCTAACGAAAGGACATTTTGACTATTTAAGAGTGAGCTTTCTACCATGTCATAACGTTGTTCTCTCATCAAAAACAACCCAGAAATAATCATTAAACAACAAGGAACCAAGTAGTTTTATATGTAATCCATGCATGTTTGAGTAATCTAGTGATCTCGCCCAGGCCCTATTCGAACACTCCTTATGTTTAGCTGTGTGAATCTGTCCAATGCTCTGCCCACAAGCCTACACAAACATGATACAGAACAATACACAGCAACTTGACAAACCTGATGCGATGTGCAGTAGTTTCATTAGCAGAATGCACACCAATTGTATTGATAGTGTGGTGAAGGGGGAGTGGTGAACTCGCGCTAAGGGAGGGGGGACTCAGAGCTTCAAAAATGAAACCGAAACTTACGACTTCTGACGAATACAGCATTTTCAAAACAATAAAAGCTAACATGGTATATTTTTACATTTAAAAAAGTAACATTTTAGCACCACCTCTAAGAGTATAAAGAATATAGTACATCGTGTAGCCTATGTGTTTGCTATTTACTGCTATGGTGACTTAAAGTTCATTTATAAATTCTTGTACGTCTTTATTATCAGCCGGAGCTGGGAAATCTGTTGGAACAGTTCAGTCAAACAACCCATTATGTACTTACTAAAAACCCTGCTTGTTTATTGGATTGCTTAGGGATCAATTAGAATCTATACTAGTTAACCAGTTTTTGCTCTCGATTGACTGCGCATAACGAGATAAGAAGGTCAAAAGGGGACAGCTCCATGGAGATAAGGAAAGTCGTGGGCAGAACATGGTAATATGTCATTCACCTCACAATAGGAATACTCTGGCTTTCTGTGCCTGTCCTTTCTTCCAGACCATAAGCCCATAGCAGATGACGAGTGTTGACATTTGTGCATCTCCAGGGAGAACGTCACCGTGAATGTTATCAGCACCTTAAAGACAGCCCTCCGTCCCCACACGTTCTGGGTCATCTCAGTTCTAACCCCTGACCCATCTGCTGCTGCTAGCGTCCAGAAGGAACACCCCCCAACCCCTCACCATCCCCCCTGCCTGCCCCTGACAGACTGCTTTGACGGCCAAGAAGAAGGGAAGCTCGTAAAGAATAGGTGAAATCGAGGGTAAAAGGAGGCCAGCTATTCCGAATGTCTTCACGGAGATGTAATCAGGTTTGCAGTGCAGGATGTGGGCTCTCGGGGGTCCAGGCCTCACAGGGTGTCTCATGTCACCCACCCCCCACCCCACCTCACCCCAACTCACAGGCACGCATCGTCTACCTCCCGGATTCACCCCTCCCCTCTCTAAAGCCGCTTTGACAGGTTTGTTATCTGTTCACCCGGTCGGTGCGCCCTCCGGAGAGCTGGCGGTTAGAAAGGGGAATGCTACAGGAGAAGCAGGGCAAGTAAATGTCAAGTGAACCGCCAAGGATGGATATTATAGCTCCTGGGGACAGCAGCAGAGGGGCACTGGGGTGAGGTCTGTCTGTGCACGGCTCAAAATGGCACTAGCGTCTTGTGCCGGAGAAGGATTCTTTAGCCTGTTGTGATTGTATTTTAATTATTTACACTCAAAAAATGCATTTTGCTTTACATGAAGTAAAGTCATTGGACTGTATCAATAGGCTAGTCACAATACTACATTTTGAAGTGTGATATATTGCTATAGAAAATATTGTGCTAAACGAAAATATTGGAGGACACATTATGCCAGTAACCTAAAGCACCAGTGAACTACATTCTAAAAACATGGGCTGCAATATATAAATAGCACAATGAAACACTTGTATTGTTAGCATGTATTATCATTAGTCATTAGTCATAATTATTTGACAGCTCAAATGTTAATACGCTTTAGAAAATAAGAGTACAATTAAATGGTACCAAAGATCAGGGGTGTAGCACCAAATTCTGGGCCCTGGGTACAAATCATCTTGGTGGGCCTGGACTACATGTTGTCTAATGAAAAATGCATATGACAGACTTTATGAGGAGCCCCTCCCTGCACTGGGCCCTGGGTAAACAGTACCCTTTACCCCCCTTGTCCGACGCCCCTGCCAAACATAAACATTGAGTCCAAAAATATTGTCGTCCCTCATTTATTGAACAATACGTGAATATAGCCCAAGTATTGGAGCAGATCTATATTTAGGAACCCAAATTCTTCATAATATGATTCAAACTTGATTTATGTGTGTTCCCAATGTCATAAAATGATGTCTAAACAAATATAGCTTCCTTGTTTTGTTCATTTAGTCCTTAACAAAATGAGTTATGTGTAATTAAATCTGTCTTCTGGCTTATAGGACTTTTTAAGCAGCACTACTCTGCATCTATGATTACATTTAGTCAGCTGAGCGTGAGTGTGACCTAACAGCCCTTGTAAATTTCTTGCTTTCTGATCAATAGTTTGTTTCTCTATTTAATTCTGACCTGCTAGCCCTCTGCTCTTCCCCAGTCGCTCAGGAGGAGATTGTGTAATAATTTATCTGGTCCTAATTGCACTGCTCCGGTGGAAGCACTGCTTTTCTCTCAATCCTTTTAGAAGTGCTTAAATGTTCCGGCTGGCTGTGGATTAGTGGATAATGGGCCCAGCAGCGGAGCAGGTACAAGCTATTGAAATGTTCCTGAGATAGTAGTGGTGGGCCTGGGGGTGCAGGGGGACGCCTCACTGTGGCTGCCTGTTCTGTTGAGTGGATTACATGCAGTTTAGAGCTCTGGATTGGATTTGGACTCTGCCTATTATCCTGGTGGAGTGGATTGCACAGTACTACCCTCCCATCCCAATTTCCAGTGCGCCAGGTAAAATATTAGTTCTCACTTCTTCCACAGATGCTCTCCTGACCTTGAATCCTTTCAGATGTTTTCATTACATTGCACCCTGACATGTTATGTTTGTCCCTTAATTTTGTCACCCATCTATATAGACAATTCAATTTTTTTTCACTATTGTAGAAGTAGTATTATGTTTCATAATTCTAAAATATGCAAATTCACTTCTCATTCATTTATTCATGAATGACTTCTACATGCCATTAACAAACTTTGGTGATCTTTTGAGCACACTCTGCTCTCAGCAGTTCAAAAGTGTTTCTAGCCTCCAAATTCTCAGAGGATGATCTGGTGAAAGTTTGTTCTTTCTGATGGATAATTGAATGCAGCTGGAGTGACAGCTGAAAAGTTTTGACAGTTTCCTGCCACACCACATACTTGTGGGTCTTACTCCAATGCAAAGCAGAATTTTACAGCCTGGGCAGTCCTAATTAATGGAGCGTACACTTTTTGCAATGAAGTAAAATCACTGAAGTTTATCCTCAACTCCCAGCATGCACCTGTCGTGGATTCTCATACTGAGCTGTCAGAGCTGGCTGGCTGTTTTCACTTTGACTTTCTGCTGGAGCCTTGCATGTGGATAACAATGAGTCCCTCGGCTGTGCTCATCTGATTCCATCAGGACGAGGAGAAAAGCGCTGCAGCGCCTTGGGAATATGGGGCCTGAAAATGGTAATTTGCCAGCTCCAGCAAATCCTCCGAGACCGGGGAAGATGAAGAGTAGACAGATTTCACTGGCTTTATTTATTAAATTTGATAACCAGTACAGGCCTCAAGAGAGGCAAAACATTCGCTGAATGTCATTTGTAAAGCGCTAGAGAAAATAGTGGAGGTTTGAAAATCTTCTTTCCAGTCATTTACTCTCTTTGATGAAAAATACATTGCAGGGCCAATGCATGTATGTTTCATGGGGCGCTCACACTTAGAACGCCAGTTTTTCTGTAGTTCAGTATAATATGCAGTACTTTTGATCAGAGACGTATCAAAACACTGTCTGTACTTCAGCACAGTTGCCTTTCCTGTCTTGCCAGATGTATTTGTTGAAGTGATGTCGTTGGTTTATGAACGTATTTGCATAAATATTCCTGATAGTTGATGGACATGTGTGGAGCTCCCCCTGGGCTGGACTTATGGTCAGGAGGAAGCTGGCTCATTTATTAGCAGCGTTGCCTTGTTTGTTGTTGGAGCCTGGTCCCCCAGGCTGTTATTTCATACAAGAGTGTTGTTCCCAGATTTTTGCCTTTGCAGTAAAAGCTCTCTGGCCCCTCAGTCCTCTGAACTCCTGTGGGACACTTCACATGGCTCTGCGCTGGAGGAAAAAACATGGCCACAAAGCCGGACTTGAGAAGTATCACTTTGCGATCTGCCTGTCTCGGCTCTGGCGTCTCATTTGTTCTGAGCTGATGTGCATCGAGGCTCAGGGCAAGGTGATCATCTCCAGGGACCAGTGGCAAAGAAACGTCACCTGAGGAGATAAGACGCTAAAAAGAGAGGGTAGAGGGCTCTATTCTAGCCCCTACATCTTTGTGCTCCACTCAACCAGAAGCAGCACTCCAACAGAAACATACAAGTCCTAAATGGGTGGCTTTGAATGACAGTGTTCTTATGAATAGAGTCTGGTGACTGAGGGCCTTTTAGATGTAGCAGGCGTGGTACTACTGTTTCACCGCACAATATGAACGGTCAGCTCTAGTTTTCTCTAGATATTTACTCTGAGAATATACAATGTAAGTAATAAAAACACTGTGTGTGATGGACACAGCACACCTCGGTGCAGTTGTAATATTTAATCCCCGCTCCTGGACTCCTGAGCCCCTTAATTCTTGGAAATAGAAGCTCACATAGTTTTTGTAATTAACAAATCACAATTTAATCCACAGTGCATGACAATTCAATTTGTTGATTGGCCTCCTCCCCCTTCTCTCGACGTCTATTTAGGAGCAGAAAGGGAAGAAAAATAATCTCATTGGATGTATTAATTCAACATGATGAATCCTGTATTCAAGCCAGTGGAGTGAATAATTAAAATTAGCTGATAAAACTTTCAGCAGAATTACTTTGCTGAAATTGCTGAGCAGATGTGTCATTTTAATGAAAATCCACAGCCAAGCTCCTCTCTCCTTCCCCTCAGTCGGATAAAAATATTATTCCCCCAGCACATTCTTAATTTGGTGGTAAATACGCTCAGCAGCCATATCTGGAGGGGTGGGCGGCTGGAGAGAGAGAGACGAAGAGCAACTTGTCACACTTAGCAACTTGATTTCTCCCTCTGCATGCACTAACAGCCATCTACAGTAATTCACGGCACTCCATTGTTACACCGAGTCCCAGAGAGGACTTATTAAAATGCAATAATCTGCCTATTTAAAGCCAAACAATAACCATTAGAATTCCCGCAGATCTAAGAGAGAGCGCAAGCCTCCATCTGCTCTGAGTGATTAGAGTCTTGACGAGGGAATTTAATTTGCAACATTCAAAGATGGGGATCGGAGCACATGTCTCCTCCGGGGCCCTCAACCCTCATACTCATTTCGCCTGCCGCTTTATTTGTCTTCTTAATTATTTATTTAGCTGCCACTAACGTCACTCTGGAGATGGGCCATCAAAGCCAGCCAAGCTAAACAACATGCTACTTACAGTAGTATGCCGTCACTTGGTTAGTCTTATTCAAATGTACCCATATGGCAGTAATGCTCTTTATTTATGTCCCATGTATATATAGACCGCAACACCAGGCCTCACTGTTACTTCAACAAAGTAAGTTGGTTCAAATGTAAAGTTCGTAGTCAGTATTGTCTAGCCTGTTTTGTTGGGCTGTATTATATTAAACCAAAAATCGCAATTGCAAAAATCGACTTTTCAGAGCTTTTAACCATGTTATAGTTTCCCCTCACCATTTACTCATCCGAAGTTGTATTTGGAGGGATTCGTGCATGTTTGAACAATCTTTAATCACTTATTTTCAAGACGCCATATTGCCGGCATACGCCCACTGCTCTGTACTTACTTTGTTCTTCAATGTTATTTTCAGCGTTGCGTAGTCATTTTGATACAAATGAAAAAAAAATCCACTATTCACTAGTGTGATGTGCAGCTATCCATAGGAACGAGCCGACACCCACACAGCTCTTTGTTGTGATGATGTTTACAACGACGTCAGCTCCCACTGGGCACTGCAGTTTTCTAACACAGACATCAGTGGGATTGTTTCTTTCATTTTAGATCAATATTGCAATTTAAAATGCCCAAATTATAACATAATGATCCACGGATTTCACAGATTATAACTATATAGCAGACACAAGCACAATAGTCCCTGCTTTAAGGCCTCCACCAATGGGTTTATGTGGTTGCAGGCTTTGGTTTTCCTGTTGCCTGTTATTCATGGGTTCATAACTGGTTCTTGTCCTTTCGAGTATATTGTAGTAATGACATGACAAAGTGGTTAGCCCTGTCACCTCAAAGCAAGGACACCACATAGAGCTGCAAGAATAATTGTACTTGAATCAAAACCACAATTTGAGTTTCCCCAATCTGAAATTTCCACATGATGCAATTATTACCTCAAAAATGGTCCGGAAAGATATGATTCTACTATAGTTTAGTTTCAGTTCAAATTTCAGTATTGTTCCTTTTGGGCATGTTTAAATTAGTTAGATCCAATGGTAGAAAATAACAAAGTAAAAGTAGTAAAGTACTGTATTTAAGTAGAATCTTTAGGTATCTGTACTTAAGTAGTGGATATTTCTCTACATTTGAGAAATATCCACTACTTACTTTGATCTGTACTTTCTACACATTTTTTTAACTGAACTGAAAAGTAAAAGTATTTTTTATTGTTGTTTGAGACCTGCTGAAAAGGCTGAGGGTTTATTTTTATTGTTATCAACTTCATAATTTGAGCAAACAAAAATAAAAAATAAACAGCTAGAAAAATATCCAGTTGTTTCTACTGAACAAAATTCAGCACAAATCTTTATCAAAATCACTACATTTGCAGATTGTTTAGATCTCAAAATCAGCACAAAATAAGTTGTGCTTTGAATGTCTTTGCTCTGGTATCTGGACTTTTACTTAAGTAACAAAATTGAGTACTTCTTCCACCACTGGTTAAATAGTTAGAGATACAAGTCCCAACTTTGTACTGCGTTCCATATCTATAATTTGTACTTGGTTCTAATGAAGTAGATTGGTTTCCACTCCTCACACAGGTGCAGAGCGCTCCACTCGTCTTCTCGCAGATAGAATCAGTCCATTGCCTCTACAGCAGCTCTTCATCATCTACAAGTGACAAAGAAACGCTGCCCTCAGTACAGCACGCGGCAGGCTAAAGCGGAGCAGGTGCAAAGCTAAATATAATATAAAAAGTGCCTTACTCTGCAGGTTCAAATATTCCCATGGGCTCGCCTGCACTACTGATCTCCCAGCGTGGTACCATCCATTTCTAGTCCGGAGTGTTCCTACCAAATCCTAATTCGTGTCTGTGGTTAGCGGTTTGCCCCAGAGACTGCATATAATGAGCTGGGAGCTTGGAAAAAGTGGAGTGCCAGTCCCAGAAGGTCTTGTTGAGTTATGGATGGGGAAAAGATCCGAGGAACCTCAGGAGACCCAGTTAAAGCCCAACCTTTGGCGGAAGCGTGTTGTTGCACCGATTTGAAAGGAAAGCTGCGGTTTTGGTACTAATTGGTACAACAACAAGACGGATATTCAATAGATGCATTTTATTAACTACGTTCTGAATGCAGTTTTATATTTTGTCAACAGTATACATACATTCTGTTTATGAATGAAAGATTATTAGGTTAAGTTCTCAGTTGGTGGAGTGTTTGTCCACTGATCCAAAGGTTGGCGGTTCGATTCTTACTCTTGACATAAACATCATTGGTTGAGTGGTGCGATTCTAGCTCCCGCAGATGAATGCTCTCATTGTGTCCTTGGGCAATACACTTAACCCACCTCAGCCCTGGTGTATGATTGTGTGTGTGTAAATGGGTGAGTGGTTCCTTGATGTAAAGCGCTTTGAGTGCCTTGAAGGTGGAAAAGTGCTATACAAAGATCTGACCATTTACCATGATTATTCAGGCGACTTTATAATTATAAAAACATCAACATCAACTTCACCTTATCATTCCAAAAGTTTGATTTCATAAAGCTGATCACATAATCCAAGAATTACTGAGGGTTTCACTGTTGTTTGGTCATAGTCTCAGTAATTGTGAAACTGTTAAACTGTCGTGCTTCTTCTCACAATAACTAACAAGAAATGTTTATATTTTGACATCCTTAATTCACAGGTAGTAAAATGTATCTCCAGTTGATGTAAATAGGCTATCAAAGCTTGAATATGGCTTGCTCTATTAATGGAAAGATTTTTGCTGGGAAATTGTTTGTTTGATTCAGGCTGCCAGGACAATTTGAATAATATTTTTGACATTCTGACATTTTTTTACATTACAGCAATTGAATAGCAGATTGTTGGAGCTTATGATCAAAGTCATGAACACGTTAACAAGATTTCTGTGTATGCGTTCTGCTTCACTATACTATAAAAATAATGGTTTGTAGCACATTTAGCTCTTAACGCATCTGCTTTCTCTCCCTGCCCAGTGTTTTTAAGTTAACTGTGTTTCTTTGATGAAAAATTCCTTTTAGTTTGCTTTAATGTTGCATCTTTGTGTTCTGCTTATTCCCTTTGAAGACGCAAGAACATCACAACCAAGTCACTTTAATGGGTATAGTATTGACCAAATCCAGCTTTACACCTCACTTTGTTAATGTGGTACATACAGGGGAGTCAACAGGGGGGTACAAAGGGGTCTGTTGTCCCGGGCCCCAGGGTCTTAGGGGCCCAGAATTGGACCCTCTTCCTTTTGAGTTATATTAGAAGTGGGCCCATGTGAGGCTTCTTGTCCCGGGCCCCCAATTTCTGTCAATGGGCCTGGGTACATATATTATATAAAAAAGAAATGTTGACCCTATTTAAATATATTATGTCACCTTTTTCTATTTAAATGTTTAACGTTAAAGCTGCCCTGTGTAACTTTTCTGGTGAAGGATGCAACACTTGCTTTTTTCAGTGGTTGTTACTGCTTTACCTATGTTTTTATTTATTTATTTTTTGGTAGAGTGGTCAGATCCACTGACCCACAGGTTGGTGGTACAATTCTAGCTCCCACAGATGAATGCTGCTGTTGTGTCCTTGGGCAAGACACTTAACCCACCTCACCCCCCAGTTTATGTGTGTGAGTGGGTGAGTGGTTCCTTGATGTAAAACACTTTGAGTGCCTTGAAGGTGGAAAAGCGCTATATAAAAATTTCACCATGACCATTTACTATATTCATAAATGTTGAGCGTATTTAAATATATTATGTTACCTTTTTCTATTTTATTATGTTATGTTAAAGCTGCACTATGTAATTTTTCTGGTTGAATTATATGCCACTTGCTTTTCTCAATAGATATTACTTTACCAAGGACATTTTTATTTACTTGTTTAATTTATACATTCATTCAACGAGGATGTCCCATTGAGACACCATTAAACTTATCTGTCTCCATGGAGACAAGCAGGTGATACCAATAGGCCAAGCTAAGGGCCAGATCTATGGAGTTGCGAACCCTCTTACAGTTAGAGAAGTACTTTTGAGCCATGAAAACACCCGTAATGAGATAGATACATTTAATGCAACACTGTGGAACATTTCAGACTAAGTAATAATGTTTCCATGGAGACAAGCAGGTGGTGGACCTCCAGCAGAAAAGTTACCCAGTGCACCTTTAAATGAACGTACGTAATATAATTTAAAAAGCTGACATTATATAGATAAATAGGGTCAGTATTTTATTTGTGCTGATGCTGTATTAAAAAAAGAGGAGTAGTAAAACAATGGCTATAAAACATGGCGTATATTATTTTCACAATGCAATAAAAACTAGGAGCACTGTGTATTATCAGCCTGGTATGTGCCCCGCCATTTCACAGCGTCTCAAGCGTATCTTTAGCATCAGTGTAGCAAAGAGTGGAAAATCTGTCATAGATTTATGCACTTAGGCAATAGACTGTCTCCACGGTCATTTGGCTGCGGCTTACTGTGGAAAAAGTCTAATGAACAAAGCCAACGGGGGCTAAATCTTGACCTGGATTTTGTTAGTTTGGTGACAATGAGAAAGATAAGTGCTTCTGACAGTTGTGAATGATGTGCTGCCACAGGCCTGCGAGCTGCGCCGGGCCAAAATGGACACTGCTGTCAAACACACTTTCCTCAACGCCCAAATTTCCCATGAACCAGCTAATGCGACAAATGGGACCTCTAATTCTCCATTAATTTGTTGGAAAGGCGAGATTTGGCCGTGTAATTTTCCTCTCAGTGGCTGTTTTAAAGATTTCAATAAACGGCGTGCACAGCTGAGTGAGCAGAGCAGGCTCCTCCCACCGCTCATCTCGTCCGCTGCGTCGACGCGGAGGCCGTGAACCTACCGATGCTTACAGCTAGACTTATTGCCGTGGTTATCTTTAATGACTTTGGAATGTATTGGCCTCGTTAATAAGTGGCAAGGTTATCAATTCTTCTAATTAGGCGTTGTGCTCCCAGAAGAAATTTCACATTAAAGAGCCAAAAGATCCGTCAAAGGGACAGGCGGTGATGAAGGGGTGCGGTTAGAGGGGGGGTGACAGGGGGTTAGGGAGGGGCCATTGGATGCGTTTGGGGCCAGGATTCAAAGTCATGTCCCATCTGAGGGATTAGCATTAATTCACTGTACCCCCCGCCACCAGCAACGTCCCATTTGAATAGAGCAGCCCCACCCTCCAGGCGGACAGTGTCACCACGGAAACTCCTCCCATAGTCCAGCCCTGTGTGTGTGGGCGGGTCTATATCACAGTGTGGGGACTAAAATCTGTAGACACTCACTTCATGGAGACAAAAATCAGGTCCCCATGACATAAATCTTTTATTATGAGATCAAAAACATAATTTCAAGAGCAGGTTGAAATAGGTTAAGGTTAGGGTGTAGGTTAAAGTTAGGTAAGTAATAACTTTGATTAAAGTAATAATAATAAGTATGTGTGTGAGTGTGTATATGCGCATGCGTGTAAACCCAGCATGTGCTTGTATATATTTTATTTATTAATTAATTAATTTATTTATTTGATTGGGACAATCCATGTTAATGGACAGACAAGATACAACATGAATGTAAACCCAGCATGTGTGCATATATATATGTATATATGTGTGTGTGTGTGTGTGTGTACATATGTAAATGAGTGTGTATGTGCATAGATGTAAACCCAGCATGTGTGCGTATATATACATATGTATATGAGTGTGTATGTACATGCATATAAACCCAGAATATGTGTGTGTATATATGTGTGTGTGTGAGTGTGTATGTGCATACAGGCCTGTAATGAGCGGGCCCTGGGCTGGTAATGGGACATGAGCACTGCTGAGGTGTGTAATACGATCAGGACTGACTGTCACAGCACAGTGATGTGCATATCTCACCCTGACGCGCTCACACCGCAGACGCCCATTTGTGAGGCTTATGCTGCCTCCACATCCTCCGTCAGCTGCAGCAGAACACTGGCTCTTCATATGAAATAGATCCCTGTATCTTTGACCTGTCAGGGCCTGTCAGAACTTCAGACATAAAGGCATTAATGTGGGATGGTTGTTAAACTGCTGAGCCAAAGATTTTTATTAGGAGTATTTAGAGGACTAATAAAATCCATGCATAAAATGTTAATTTTACAAGAAAAGAGACAGATTAAATTGGCTGTTATAAGAGGTACCGAAATATTCCGGAATGGTGATCCATCCAGGCCTATGCATTTGACTGCTGTGTGCAGCTTAGTGCCATGTGAGCCAGTGTCCATACATGCTTATGGAGCTGAAACAGAGATTAGCCATAAATGGTGTGATTTATTTGTGCCCTCGCTGCTGCAGTCGGAGCCGTCTGCAAATTTATGGCCAAATGTCAGTTTTACATGATGGGTTTGTAACAAATATCTGCCGCATATTGTTAAATTAATCTTCCATTTAAAATTAATGGAGTTGGACTCCCCAGGTTCAATGTAATTTGGTGTTCACGGGCAGCAGTAACGCTGTGTGAATATAGAATGAGCTGAGGCCAAGCGGCCTAATCTTCCATCACCTTGAACCTGAGAGGAGAGGACGCCTCTATCCAGCGGTGGCTAATGAGATTGTGCTCACCTCCAGGGAGAGGCAGACAGGGAGGAGGGAGAGGGCACACAGGGAGAGAGGGAGGACTAGGAGAGGGCTGGGAGGGGGAGAGAGAGGGTGGACTGGGAGAGAGAGAGGAGAGGCAGACAGGGAGGTGAGAGAGGGCGGACGGTGGGAGAGAGAGGAGAAGGAGGACTGAGAGAGAGAGAAAGGAGAGAGAGTGCAGACTGGGATACAAAGGAAAGGTTGGACTGAGAGAGAGAGACAAAACTGCGAGAGACAGAGGAGAGGTTGAACTGGGAGAGAGAGACAGAGGGTGGACAGGGAGAGAGGAGAGGGAGGACTGGAAGAGAGAGCGTAGACAGGACCACAGGGAGGAAGGAGTAGGTGATTGGAGCGGGGGACTAAGAGGGAGAGAGGAGAAACAGATGGGGGGAGAGGGATGACAGAGATAGAGAGAGGAGAGACAGACAGGTAGGACGGAGAGGTCAGGGGGGAGAGAAGAGAGGAGAGGGAGGACTAGGAGAAGGTGGACTGGGAGGAGAGGACAGGAGAACAAGGATGGATGTGAGACGCTCCAGAGGAAAGAGGAACAGGATATGAGGTGAGAGAGTGATGGTCGTCGGACTGGAGCCATGAAAAAGCACAGAGCAGCAGATATACACAGATACACAGATACAGATAGAGCAGAGGCTGGAGTTTGCACCATGCTTCACCACTTGTCTCATTTTCCCCAGGACTAACTCTGGCTGCATGACGGCGCTGATGTATGTATGAGGGAACAGGGCACGCTGCGATAAAATGAATTCTATATCATTATTCCACCATCCTCAGCCAGTGGTGACAAAGACAGAGGACATATTTCACAGTTAAAGATGCTCCACTCAGCAGGGCGTCTGTCTCTACATAATTCATACAATGAGAAAAGGTTGGAGTAAGGCCACGTTATTGTCAGAGAAACCACAGGGAATAGCTCATGCCACCCAGCGCGCTCACTACCTGTCAGCTGTTAGACGTATACTCTCTTTCTGGGGCTATGGCAGTTCCCACTACAGAAAGAAGAAAAAAAAATACTTTTAACTTATTTTAACATGTTTACATTTTGTGATTTTACTCTGCTTGGTAAATCGCATTATTCTGTGTCTATTCTCCCTGATGTTTAATATCTTTAAAAAAGCACTATGTTACTTTTTGGAGGGGCGTATGCCACCTGCTTGATATTATTGCTTTGGCTTGAATTTTGCACAGTAAGTATGACATTAAACATCTCTTTTGTGCATTAATTCAAATCCAAGTTGTTTTATTGCTCAAAAATATCCTGAAAAACATGTAAATGGTAATTGTTCAAATTTGTATATAGCACTTTTCCACCTTCAAGGCCCTCAAATCACTTTACATCAAGGAACCACTCACCCATTCACACACACATTCATCAACAAAGTACACAGACACTGGGGGCGAGGTGGGTTAAGTGTCTTGCCCAAAGACACAATGACAGAATTCATCTGCGGGAGCTGGAATCGCACTGGCAACCTGTGGGTCAGTAGATCTGACCGCTCTACCAGTGATGTGTATGTCGAGAGCCAGATTCAAACCGCGAACTTTTGGATCAGTGGATAAAGGCTCAACTAGACTGCTGTCGCCCCCGTGTATTCTTACAGTGAGCGCAGTCACCTCTCCACAGAACTAACCTGTAACCGCAAGGTTGCGTCACATACTTGTTTCCAAATATAAACAAGTCCAGTGCCATACTGTGGAACATTACAGTCAAAGCAATAACATCTCTCTAGAGACAATTAGGTGGCGAACCCCTCACCAGAAAATGTACATAGTGCACCTTTAAATTGTATGAATATTTTGAGTCACATCCTTGACATGAATATAAATTACAATGGACACCAACCAAATCCCGTGTAAACCCCTGTGTGCGTGTATCATTACTGCCTCTTATTTCTCTCTAATAACCCGATAATCATTTGAACCCTACACGGGCAGTAATAACACTCATTACATGCACTTTATTGATTAACCCTCTGGCCTTTATCACACACTCAGTATTCCTGCCCTGGCTCAGCTCTCATTTTTCCTGGCTGTATATTCTAATTTACCCAACCTCACACTCATTTGTGTGTCCATTCCCCCATTGATTCTATTGATCCATGCTATTGATCGCGTGGTCCTATTCTCCTTTTACCCACATCCAATCAATGTCCCTCTTTGTTTTCCTCAGACCTTTACAGTGTGTTAAACAGAAAGCTAAAGCCCTGATCACTATACACTTACTGATCTCCTTACATTAACTGCCTCGAGTTGCCTATTGAAATGCACTGTGTACCTCTCGCCGAAGATCTCCAATAAAACTCTTTGTCGTCCATATGTCACGATTATGTACCCCTAAGCGGAGACTTGGCATGGATCCCCACCTGTCCCGAATGAGCGATGGAGAGGCGCACACTCCCTCTCCCATGGGACTGGCGTATTGATGGACCGGGGGCAGCCAGCGAGGATTGATCAGCGAATGTGTTGATGTCGACCGGCTTTAAAAAAGATTAAAGATTTGGCTCTTGTCTGTAAAAATGGATGCGCTTTGGTTCGCGGTGAGGATGAAAACAGCCCCCCTCCCTCTGACTCCGATTGCTCCTCCCGTGGTACAAATTGTATCGAGTGGACCGCCGGGTTATAAAGTTCCAGCTGGCAACATTTGTTTAATTACTTAAAACCATTCCATCAAAGCCTTTTCGAGCAATTACGGCGGTGCTCTCAAGGTCCTAACATAGCAATAAACGGATTAATTCCTCCACTCGGGCGTACTGTAAACATTTCCACTGGCAGGGTCAAACTAGGGTCAGGAATAAGTGTGCGTGGTGAGTGTATGCTTGGATGACTCCAGTGAAAGGATGTTGATAATGTAGATGTGATGGTGTTAGCGCTACAGGGTGAATATAACCTTGAGACTTATCTGGTCCATTGAATCACAACTGGTTGGTCAAAAGCCACGGAAAGTATATATTTTCTGTGATTTGTAATTCTCGTGATTGAAGATCCCTGGACCTGTTTCTTTTTGTTCTGTAAAGGTGTACTTAACATTTCTGGCAGGGTCCGCCTGCTGCTGCTTGTCGCCAAGGAGTTGTTACGGCTTGGAATGTTCCACAGTATTGCATTAAACTTATCCATAATGAAACAATGTAACCTCCAAAGTTATCTCTTGTATTTATTAAATTATACATGTTTTTATTGCTCAGAATACCTTGAAAAACATGTAAAATAGGTTGCCTCTCCGCTGATCTGACTTGGTAAATGGTCAAATTTTTATATAGCGCTTCGCCATCTTCAAGGCCCTCAAAGCGCTTTACATCAAGGAACCTCTCACTCATTCACACACATATTCATACTGGGGATGAGGTGGGTTAAGTGTCTTTGCCCAAGGAAGTGGATCTGACCGCTCTCCCAATAATGTTTATGTCATGAATGAGATTCGAACCACCAACCTTCAGATCAAACGCTCTACCAACTGAGCTACTGTCGACTTGTAACTTTACCTTGTGGTATCACCTGCTTGTCTCCATGAACATAGAAAAGTTTAATGCCATACTGTGACATTTTCCAGAGCAATAACATCGCCATGGAGACAAGCAGGTGACACGCCCTCTACCAAAAATGAATACATGCTGTACCAAATTCAGCACAAACTGTTCATATGGATAATTCTTACTAAATAGTACTGTTATTCATTCATGCTGTGTTTATTTCTCTCAGGGGCTGACCACATTCCAGGCCTCACTAGGGACTACACACCCTCACATCTGTACATTCAATTTACTGCTACCAATTTACACTTCTTCACAATGGGAAAACTTGGACAAGTAAATTCCAACCTGTTTGTAGGTCTATGGGTCTCTGTGGGGCTGAGAAATGTACCCACCAGCTCCTTCAATAAATATGAATGGGTACTCCATGCTTAAGCTCTTGAGATTTTAATTTTACACCTATTAAGATTGTTCCTTGTTACTTTTATAATTGTCCAGACCAGATTGTATTTTTGGTCTGTATTTATAGGTAGCATAAGATTTAAAGGTCCTATATTACGTTACCTCCTCAAAAACATACCTGGTGTTGTGTTTTGTTTCATTCACACATGTTTGAGAAATCTTTTATTATTCATTTGTCTACATCTCCAAAGCTAAAATGCTCTATTCCACCTTGTGATGTCATGAAGCGGTAGTTTTAAAGTTAACAGCTACCGTTTACCTTTAGTTCAGTAGAGACAGACAATTCCAGGGCCAAAATCATCCAAATGATTCTAGTGAAAGTGTATGGAGTTTAAAAACACAGTGGAGCACTTCCTGTATTACCACGTGACATCACAAGGTGGAACATTGTTTTCTGTTTGAGAGAAGAACTCAGCCTAAATATGCAGGGTTTTAAACGTGTGAATTAATGTGTGTATTAAACGTGTGAATGAAACAAAACACAACTCCAGGTATGTTTGTGAAGAGGAAACAACATTATAACATAGATCAGAAAATTGCGTAATATGGGCCCTCTGACGAGTTAACATCATGTGTAACCAAGAGATTCCCAGCTGTATCTTTGGAACATGGAATATCACCCAAATAAACTGGTTATTAGTAAAGAAAGACTTGCAAAGGTGCAGTCATAAGAACTAACATTTGATTTTTGTATTTTCTTATGTTGATAATATCAGGTATCTTAGCAGTTCAACTTCAAAATTGGCAAAGTCTCTTGTAACTAACTTCAAATCAAGTCCAGATGTTAATGTGCCTGGATAACAGGGGCTTCACTGAAATGTTATGTAAGCTCAGATTTGCAGAAAATAAAAATAATTGGTTCATACAAGCCTGGCAGTTGTAGCTTCAGTGCATTGTAATTTCAAGTTGGCAGTTGAATGTTTGAATAGTTTTAAAGTGCTTTGTGAAATATTGACAGCTGGAGAGTGGAAACGGGAGACAGAGAATTTACTTTGAGTTGGATAGGCCAAGAAAATGTTACGCTTAAGTATAAGTATGTTTTGGGAACGTGTGGTAGTTTACATGTTATAACTATGGACAAAAAGTTGTAATTCTCATTTCTTTTTCATATTTTGTTTTAAAGAGTCACTAAAACGCGCCTGGATAGTGGCAGGTAGAAATCTCATTAGGCCTCCAGCAGCCTTTTCATTATTCCCTTCTTTTTAATGTGTCCCAACTTTAGATTTAATGATCCGCCTAATGATCAGCTCTGGGGGGAGTTTCCAAAGTTTAAGCTCCCATTCACATTTTAAAATGCAGGCTTAGCAGAGCAACCTGCTGCCAAGAATGGATTTTCCCCATTGCCCTGATGGAGAAGTAGTTAAGCTCCTTGTTGTAGCCCGTCCAAGTCTTCATGCCAGGGCTTTGTTTCTCTGTCTCATACTCTTTTATTCTGTAATAAAATCTTGGGAATAGAATCAAGTGCGCTGTCCTCACAGATGAAGAAGCCATCATCACTCCATCAATCACATCATTTTCCCCTCTTTAAAGTGAAAATCGCATTTGACAGATTGGATTTATGTTCAACTGAAACAAGGTGAGCTCTGAGTGGCTGTGAAAATCCAAATGAGTCCATACTCCAAGCTAAGTCCCCATAGAGGACTCAGGTATTGCATTGTGTGGTGCGAATAAATTCTCCTCAGCTTACAGCCAGATCAAAGAAACAGGAGGAAGGGCCCTGAAACATTTATGACTTGTGACGGATCTGACCTGGGGGAAAACATCCTTGATCTGATTGTGGAAGCTGGAGTGGATGGCCTGCGCTGCGTTCGCCCCAGAGCTTTAGCGGTTTTCTTAATTTATCGTCCTTGTTGCTGACGCATGCTCCTGTCCAGCGGAAAATACAGCTCCGTCCCTCGTGAATCGCTGGCGGGTGACAAATAGCCTCAGCTTTACACTCCATTTGGTCCCAGGCAGCTCGCACCCTCCTCCTTGTCCGCCTCCCTCCAGCTCCATCATGGCCGCCCCCCTTTGCTCCTTCCCCAAGCACTGACCTTTTTAGATGATGCCGCTCCTGCCTGCCTGGCCCTAGCCCTCCTGGGAGTTATAATGGACTCAGTGTTAATTGCCTGTTGAAGGACAGAAGCAGCCCCGCGCAGCCTGATTGCAGACTCCCGTGAGAATACAGCTGTCTGTTATTGTGATTGTAGCGCTAATGCGGCACAGCTGGAGAGGCCACTTACTGCGGACCTACACGTCTGACCCACTGCCCATCATGCTCATTATTATTGGAGCAATGTGTAAATAACATAGGGTTGAGTGATAAAACAAACACATTTTTATTTCGATTTTTGTTTTCTCTTAAAATTAAATCAAAACGGCTTTCTGTATGCATTTTCTGATCATAAACAAGAAAGAGTTTTTCTTCTTCCAAAATCCAAACTCTGTTCCAAACCACATACTTTTACTGACAGAGGATTGGCTCTGGACTTCTCCATTAAAAAGACCCAAGCTGATTATTGTCAATTAGAAATTATCGAATCTTGATCTCAATTAAAATTTGATGAATTGTACAGCCCTAAAATAAAAGTAGAGAAACACATGCATTTATTTGTAAAATTTGAGTCATGCCTTTGTAGTAAATTTTAAAGTAGTTCAACTCACAACAGTCAACCAAAATCCTATCCAGATGTTTGAATCGATATTTTATCCTCTCAAAACAGAAAAACAATGCCAAACCCAATGGAAAAGTCCGGGAGAATGGCCACACACTGCTATGTTGATATTCCATGAAAGAATTTGATGTCTACAAGGCATGACTCCTGACCCACCGACACACGACCTGTGCACCCTCTTCCTCTCCATAAGCCATGAGCTCTCCTCACATAGCAGTGGAGGATGTGAGCGGTAATGGCTGTATAAAGCAGTGTGAGTGAGCGTGGCCGGTAGCTGGACCTTCATGTGTGCAGTTTGAAGTTAAAGAAGGTCCCTGGGTGCCGTCGGCCTGAGAGCGATTGGAGCTGATAAGGGCCTCTTTCATCCCCTGTTCATCAGAGCGCTGCTGTCAGACTGAGACTGATTCTGTGGAACAGGGAGCCTCCTGGGCAGTCCGGGCCCCAACACAGCCAGCACACCGCCAGCACACCGCCAGCACACCGCCAGCACACTGCCGCTCTGGCTATTTATTTTGACATGCACCCAATTTCTACTCACCAGAAATGTGGAAACTCTCTGGAGTTCTCAGCACTAAATATTGAGCATGACAGCTGTAAAACTCTTGTCACGGTTGTAAAGCCAGTGACAGTCGATGTTTCGCTTTGATTCACAAAGTTTTCCAGTGATGACAGAAACTATTTGCCCCACGCCTATCTGTTCATATCATTCTGTGGTTTTCATTTGACTATTGTCTTACATTCCAGTTAAGGAGGATCTAAGTTCTCAATGATCCATTTGCCTGTTTTCTCTGAATGTCTGCTTGTATTTTACCAATAATGAGTTCATTCGTTTGGCTTTTTACCGGTTTTGTGTTGGATAAATTAAAAACTTTTGTGGAGCCCTGTCAATGCTGTTGTGATATTGAGCTGTACAAAAATTATTATTGAACAAGCACCCATCAACAAGTTATTATGTGTAGGTATTTATTCAGAAAATAATGAAAAGAGAATGCATTACCTAAAATTTTAAAACTTGCGCTTTTCTCCATGGAGATGTTCTTGTTGGCCTCAAATGTTCCAATCTGTCTTAGATTTTTTGGGCTTGCCTCTCCATAGATCTTGACCTGTAACTTGGCTTGGTGGCAAACCTGCAATATTTATCTAATGTTTGAATCAATATCAGTTTTGTGTTGGTTAAGTTAACTAGTTTTGTAAAGCCCTGTCAGTGCTGTTGTGTTGAGCTGTGCAAAAATGATTATTGAAGTTATTATGTGTAGGTATTTTTCTGCACGCATGACTCAACTATAAATGCTTGATGTTTTGTACATTTGTTTTGCTTAAGTGAACATGATAAATTATTTCCATTACACACATGACTACTTTTTTTTTAATTTGGTCTTGGATTCAATTAGCTTGTGTCTGATGGGAAAGCTGGGGGAGGAAGAAGAGGTCCACCATGTTACATACTGTAGCGGCATAATCACATTAGAAAACCATGAAGGAGCCCTCGTTAAGCCCAAGAAATCACCTTGGCTTTGAAAAGGAATAAATTGAGAGGCGATGCTGTTTCGTGTGTCTGAAATTTCCCCAATCACCAATGTCACTGATGTCATTTCAGCTCAATTACAAATCTGCTCTCAGTCCAGTAATCACCATGGCGACTCCCATAACAAAATTATCATGAACGCATGTTAACTTTGGCTTCTTAATAACTTTAACTCCCCAGACATCTATGTTAGATTTAAAGAAGCATTTTTCAGGTATTTAAAGGGTCTATATTTCGCCATTTTATAATTTATAATGTTGTTTCCTCATCACAAACATACCCTGAGTAGTGTTTTGTTTCATTCACACATGTTTAACACACAAATCTTGCATATTCTTGTGGTGTTTTCACCCTGTTCCACTTTGTGATGTCATGTGGTAACAGGAAGTGTTTTTAAACTCTGATTTTAGCCCTGGAATTTCCAGTCTCTACTGAACAAGTTAAAGTGTAGCTGTTATCTTGAAAACTACTGCTACATGACATTACAAGGTAGAAAGGAGCATTTTGAGCTTTGGAGATGTAGACAGATTATTAATAAAGGCTTATGTAAACGTGTGAATGAAACAAAGCACAACTCCAGGTATGTTTTTGATGAGGTAACAACATTCTAACACGGTTTAAAGCTCACAAGAATCAATTTTGTTTAATATAGGACCTTTAAACTATACGCATATAGATCACCATTTTACATTTTGTTCATTGTAAATGGCAATATGTATCTAAAACAACTTAGTAATAGAAATTGAGTCCCTTTGACATAATTAACTTTCTGTTCAAAACTGCAGAACTGAACTCTTCATGGTGGCATTTCACTATTTATGATTTATTTGAATGATCACATCACATGGGCAGAGATAGGGATTAGATAAAACAGACATTTTCTGAGCACTCAAGCCTTAAACACAGGATAATACAGGATTACCCAAACATGCATGAATCAATCAAAATACAACTCCGAGTAAGCTAATGACAAGGGAACAACACTATAACATGGTGAAAAGCTCATAAAAGTAATTTTTTCCCCTTGAAAGTAAAACTGTACTTGCATATCCATACAGACATGCTCTAGACTGCTTCTCCTCCCTTTTGCGTCTCACTAGACAAATTGCTGTAACGCTTGTCAGTCAGGAGAAAATGGCACAGAAGTTGGGGAGGGTAGAGGGTTTTGTCTCCAATCAACATGGCCACACCTCTTTCAGTTTTTTGTCGGCGCGGTGGCATCCATCAAGCCAACTGTAAGAGGAGTAATAGCAGGTGGCGCTAGGTGTGAAATGGGGCTTTAGACGTCACTGCCACAGCGGATAATGCGCCTATTCAGACTTCCTTCAGCCTGGGCCCCCCTTTGTGCTCAGAGATGACATGCTCCTTCAATGTGGGTACCTCAAAGGGGCCATTTTGTTCAATTTGTCCAAAAGCGTCTGACTTCTGTGGGAATTTAAAGACTTTAGATGTTGGAAGTTTTTTTAGTCTAGCGTGTTTTTGTCTTGCGCCGTGATCAGTCAGTCGTTGAGGAAGAGGGAAGGCTTTTGTGTGCGCTGGTGATTGGCCCTCAGCAGGAGCCCACTGTAATGGTGTGTGGGAACTGGCATCGTTCAGGGCTGGGTGATTGAAGTGACCACCAGTGAGTGTAATATGAATCAGATGTCCACTGTGCTGTAACCATTCTGTCAGATAAAATGTCATCCAGGATATAGTCTTTCAAAGTCCCAGTGGTTCCCAATTTATTATTTTTGAAGACATCTTGTGGTTAAAGTATAGAGTAAGTAGAAGTAAGATTTGAAATTCATTTCAGAAAAGAATGAAAAGAGAATGCATTACCTACAATTGTAAAACAGAGCCCTAAAGCTGCACAGTGTAACTTTTCTTGTGGAGAGATCACCTGCTTTTCTCCATATTCTTACGTTCTTACTGGCCTCAAATGTTCCAATCTAGCTCACATTTTTTGGGCTTGCCTCTCCGTAGATCTGACCTGGAACTTGGCTTGGTAGCAAACCTGCAATATTTATCTAAAATGCCTTAGTAATAGAAATTGAGTCCCTTTGACGCCATTGACTTCCTGTTCAAAACTGCAGAACTGATAAGCCCCGCCTCTTCATAATGGCATTGACTATAAAGAGTCACATGTAAGTACAGGACACTGGGCAGAGACAGAGGGTAGGTAAAAGCAGACAACATTTTCTGAGTACTCCAACATGCTAGGCAAACCTGCTAGCCTCCATGAAGATACATACATTTCCTGGCATGCTGTAGCAATAACATCTCCACTGAGACCAGCAGGTGGCGGACTCTCCACCAGAAAAGTTACGTAGTGCAGTTTTTAAGGAACACATATGGATGTTTTACTGCTCTGGGGTGTGTTATTGACCATGCACTGAAAGATTGTTATTATAATTTCCCAGGTCCGATGCAACATGGCACCACTTCTTTGCCCTGTAAAGTAATATGAAATTCCATTGGCAATTTGGCTATTTGTACACAATACTATAAAACTGAATTACCAAGACAGCGAGTGCGCTGATCAATGCCATAGGTCAGGCCACATAAATGTTATGAGGGATCGATGTTCGGTCACCCTCTAATGCAGACACTGAATCTTCATATAGAGCATACCGACTGTGCCAATCTCTCTCTCTCTCCTGTTTGATTATTATTACTCGCTAACCTCGGAGCATGTACTGAACAAGCACCACACAATGGAAATGCACTGAACCATGAAGTCTTTATGGTTTAGAGGAAAATGAATAGAACACAGAATTCCAGCGAAACTAAATTGGAAGTTTGAATAAGGAATCACCGAGGGGCACGCTCTGGCACTCACCAAAGGTCAACTTAAGCTGTAAATGAATGCAAGCTTGTTTTTGTGAATATGCTAAACGATTCCAGTAATTCTTAGACAAAGAAATATACAATTCAGACACAGCTTTTTGAAATCACTCTCTTTGATTAGGCCTATCATGAAACATTTTGAAGGGCAATATTTTGTTACAGAGAAATATTGCAATAAATGATAATATTGAAACTACTTATAAACTTTAAACATTTTTTAAATAGACAGTATGAGTGATAAGTTGATATAGTAATTAAACAGGCCTATCTTTGATTTAAACATTTCATTTTCATATATAGAGATACAGCGTTAAATGGAAAATGGTCATAGACTATTTGAATTAGTTATTTTGGTGTGGTTACTGTAAATAATATTTTTGAACATATTTGTTGCCACGTAGCAACAAAGAGGATACCAAGTTAAAATATAAAACAGTATATTATAGTAAGTAAATGAGCAGAGTCTCTTAGGATCAGACTGATCTACTGACTGTCTTTGTTGCAGATGAGCCACTTGAATTCACATATTACATTAAGTAGTATGGAGGAAAGATGAAGCAGTCGATGAAAGGGTTAAGTGAGCAGGACCTGTGCGCTCTGGACGTCTGCAGTCTTCTGGGAGGTGGAATATTTCATGTGTAATTAAACGCTGTAGGTCAGGTCTCCTCTGACTCGTGGTGCTGCTAATAGAGGAGAGGCCACAGCTCGTCTTTAATGCCTCCTGCTTCACACGGCACACATTTAAAGGATAAAGGGTGACATTTTCCTCCGTTTTGTAAATGAATGCTATTGATCTGGGCCAGAACAAAGTTGGGTTTCCAAACTGTGCATGATTAAGAGATTAAGGCTCTAAACGCTGCTCCAGAGGTAATCTGCTTGAAGCCCTAAAGTAAGGGCATTGAACTTTCAATTAGAATTTCTAATATGCTATTGACTGGAATATATTAAATGTAACCACAAGACTATAGATCCTGATGGTACTTTTTTATTTGGGTTATGACCCCACATCCCCAAGAGTCAAACAGACATTTACCAGAGTCACCTGTGTGGGGTAAATCGGCAAGATGACAATTACATGGTTCCCATTAAACCACTCAAGTACTAACCTGGCCAGCAAGATGAATTCTCAGAGTTCACAAACTCTGAAGAATCCATTTGGAGCAGCTCCC
>KN475129.1:50439-70936 GCA_000787095.1 Periophthalmodon schlosseri
GCCCGGTTAACCAGTGGTTTTCCTCGTTTTTGCGGCCTATTTTGTGCATTATATAATGTCATGTCCTAAAAATCAAATGTTTCTTCCAGACTGTTACTCTCACAATTACTCTTGCTTGAGTCAAATACTTTTTTCTTGGATCCCTACTTTGTTCTTCTACTTGCGTACACTTCTTGGCTCCTCCCATCTCCTCTGGGTAAAGTGAGGTTGTCCATGTCTTGTCCCAGTTCCCCAGCCCCTCTCGTGTAGTCTGTAGTGTTGTGAGCGCAGTCTTTTGATCCAGGATACACCTCTGCTCGGGCCCGGCCTCTTTAACTCTGTGTCAGATTAGTTCATTCTTTTTCTCACTGCGCTTTGATGTTCTGCCAGGACCTTTTGTTTTGTCTTCACTTTCCACATTCTTCCATTCTCCACACTGGGGCTGTTTCTAATTTCTTCTGATTGATCTCAGACTTAAATCTGATTTAATTGTCCGTAATGGCACATTAACCGCTGTCAAAATATTTGCACTTGTCATCCTAACTCCCCTGCTACAGCTCCATGTGTTTCTCGTCTTCTCCACATCTTGTCACTGCCCTCTGTTTTTCTCTGTTTTCTTTTGTCGTGTTCACATCTTTCCTGCAGGTGATTATAAACTTGCATCGGGATACAATTTGTCAAGACCTAACCGCCCATTCTGTACCGAGAGGTTAGCACAGTGTTTGTGTTACAGTGCATTCAGAGTCTAATTAAAACAACATTACATTCCCCATCTGCCAATCTCCCATAATCTCCTTTAATTGCTGTAATTAAACTATATTTACATGTGCAAAATACTTGTAATTTAGCAAATTGCACTCTACACGCGCATTTAATCAGTGGCACGGCGGTGGATTGGAGTGATTTGGCGTGTTTTGATTGGGGCGGGCGGCTGGTTCTGACAGGGGTAAGTGGACCTCTGCCTGGGCCCTCGCGTAGGTTAGCAAAACAAGAAAGATTGTCAGCTAGCTCTGATTATGGCTAATTATGAGCAGTTTCTTGTGTGTTTTTGTAAGTCGCTGCTAAATGTGTTGGGACAAGCCTTGGTGGCCCCAACACTGACTGACATGAACTGAGCTCTTCATGTGTTCTTCAGATTAAAGTGTATATGGCAGGTTTTCATGTTTTTTCTAATTATTACTTGGTGGGGTAGTACCTGTGGTAAATATTTATAGTTTTACATTAGGTTAGTGGTAGTTTGTGGAAAAGAAGTTGTGATGAGTACAAAAATACAGGAAGTAGCAGTGAATACCTCTGTCTATGTCACCAACAACATTCCATTCAAAATCCAGGATTTATTTAACTATTTACATGCAGTTTTTCAGACTGTTTAAACATTCATTCAACAAAATAAAGGTGTCCTGAAATATTTGTATTTGTCTAATTATAACTATTACGTAATTTAGGTTTTGGCCCCTGTTTACAGTTTGGTGCCAGGTAGCAGTTATGGAATTACCTCTGTGTATATCACATCTGCTGGCCATGTCCAACCAGGAAGTAAAAATGATAAACTTTACCAAAATTTTAAAAGTACAAAAAAAATGCCATAACTAGTGAAATTAGTAGTCCAACCTGTCACGCTCTTAATGTGAATGTACCTTAAAGTGGATGAGTATTTGCCAGTCAAACAGAGAGCGTCCAGACGAAAAAGTAAATACCAGGGAATTAATGCGCACTTGAGCGTGAGGTAATGAAAACGTCAAGGAGCAGAGAGGTGCAGCCGACTTCAGATTAGTGGAATTAGATGGGGATTAATGTGGAAGAGGGAATTTCTCAGACTCTGGAACACTGCTAATATACGTTTTATAACCTCATCACGGCATATTTTAAAAGTATGCACTGGATTTATTCTGGGATGTGAAACTGTGACATTGCTTGGACTGCTCTCCAACTATGTGACTACACTAATAGCAATTATCAAGCAAAGTCTGTATCAGAGATGGGAAGTAACATTTTACTTATGAGTTGTGAGAAAAACAATACTCAGTCATAGTAATTTTCTTTCCTTCATAGTTCTATATGCTGGAACTGTATACGTGGGTTCGGTTGCCAGATTATGGAGCCTTTTTGTGTTAAGTTTTGACGGTTGTCTCTTGGCTGCATAAGTTTGTGAAGGGTGCTATGGTTTACTTGCCTGGGCTCCAGAGTACGCACTGCTCAATACTTTACGAAGATGTGAGTCTGGTCACCGGTGAATCTCCCCGTTTTCAAATAGGCATGATTGACAGGTGGATAAGACAATCAGAGACAGGCATGGTCCGTCCGTATTGGAAAAAATAAAGGAAAAAAATATCATGGGGGCTGAAAAACATCACAGGTTTCTGCAGAACCAATGGGCGAAGCACTAAACTCTGTTAATCTGAGGTGAGATAAATTAGATTTTATTTGTAAATCATAGGTGAACAGTGAGCTCCTTCGTTTCACATGTGTCACTGAAAAAAATTAATCTGATTGGACGATCACATTTGACTGGACCTGCGATGCAATGGAGGACGTGGGGACCAGACTGATATCAATCTGTATAAAAAATATAGATATCATTCTGGATTTGTCATGAAAATGGTTTACCCTATGTAAAAATTTTGCAAGTCTTATCTTAGTGGAACATTCCAGTTAAAATAGTCTAAATTGTATAGTAGTCCAAATATGGTAAATGTACCAATACTATTAGTAGTAGTTCTGTTTCCAATAGTGTCGGTAGAAATTATTTTTACATTATTGGCAACTTTTAACTTTGACAGTCATCATTTAGTTGATTTAGCTGACCATTTAACTTAAGGTAATATCAGTGCTAATTACGAGTGACTTTCCCCCCTGGTTTGTGTTAACAGAAGTAATGGGCTCAAATAGTCCGGCCTGCAACCTCAGTCATGTCCTGCCGGCTTGCATTACCGCGAGCCTGCCTGAGGACACAATTGCTCCAGATGGAAGTAGTTTAACAGCAGTTGGCAGCTCGGAGCAGAGGGTTGTGGCCCGAGTGACCCGCCCTGCCACTGTCCACCCAAATTCAGGTGGAGACGAGTGAAGGCAGAGCTGGCAGCACAGTCCCCGCTAACACTGCTACTGGGGTAATTGGCTCGGGCAAGCTAGCAACTATGATACCGCTGCAGAGGCTTATTAGCTTCAGCAGCACCAGTAACATCATTAATACATAGTACCTTGGCAAAAAGAAAACACACAAATTGTATATTTATGTAGAAGGACAAAATAACTGGGCTTGGGACAACATTTGAAAAGTGTGGACATAAACATACATAAACAGAGCTACTTATTGTACATAATTGTTGTAGCCTTGTTGTAGCCTTGTATTTATGCTCTACTTGCAGTGTTAAATTTAAGTCTATATTTAATTAGTTAGTTAGTGATCTTTATTTTTGATTGCATATTTATATTGTCCTGCTGTTCTAAAACTATGCGTTGCAACACACTGGAATTTCCCCATTGTGCAAAAAATAAAGGTTTTCTTATCTTAACATCATATGTACACAGTTGTTCCCAAAGGTGAACATTCCAACATTGCATTCCAAACGCAAAGTGGACTCTTGTGAGCCTTAAGCCATGTTATAATGTTACCTTCTCAAAAACATACCTGGAGTTGTGTTTTGTTTCATTCACTCATGTTTGAGTAACCCTTCATTATTAGTTTGCCTACATCTTCAAAGCTGAAAATGCTCTGTTCCACCTTGTGATGTCATGAAGTGGTAGTTTTCAATTTAACAGCTATCTTTTACCTTTTGTTCTGTAGCGATTGGCAGTTCCAGGGCTGAAGTCATTAAAATGATTATAGTGAAGGTGTATGGTGTAAAAACACAGTCAAGCACTTCCTGTACCACATGACATCACAAGGTGGAACTCTAAATATGCAGGATGTGTGTGTTAAACGTGTGAATGAAACAAAACACAAGTCCAGGTATGTTTGTGATGAGGAAACATCATTATAACATAGATCAGAAAATAGTGTAATATGGGCCCTTTAAGGCAAATTAAAGTAGTTATCATAAAGTGATAGCAAAATGTATGTAATCTTGTAATTCACATAACATCTACAAAGCTTTGTTGGCAGTGGTAGTGTACATTCTTTCCTATTTCACTATGACAAACATGACTGAATATAAAAGCACTCTGCATTGTACAGAAAATGGAAAGTTGAGTGGGCGCGCAGCAGTGCAAATGATGATATAGATGGACACAGCCCCAAATCCTCATTAGCCGACACGTACTTCCTCGTAATTAGTTTCCATTCAGTGTAATTAGCATAGATGAGGCTAATCATCGGATGTGAAAGCAATCTAACGCTTGGGATACAACGTCCTTGGCTTCACTTTGATGGCAGGTTCACAGACATTTTTCTTCAGGTGCTAGTCCACAAACTTTGACAGTTGATTATAAATGACTATATTTTTCCAGTCACTAACCCTTTACTTGCACCAAAGTCTTGTTTAATATTTTCCTGTAATTATAGCGCATTCCTTCCAATTAAAATGTGAAAAAACAGTGTGTTCAAAATGTAGCAACTGAGGCCATGTTTTTTTTTTTTTTTAGTTTTTTTTATTAGTAGTAAACCAGACAAGCCAGCACCTCCATGTTCTGATATTAGAATTCATGGGTTTCAGACTAACGATTCCTTCCTGATTTGAAGGACTTTGTGAGGACCCATAGAGGACCTTTCCCCATTCAAAAGACATAATATTTAGATTTGAATTGCTTAATTGGTATGACCACGGAGGACGGTTGCCATAGCTTGAAACCCATTAATAGGCATGCAATTCTCTGGTAAGTTACAAGTATCATCTGTCGGGAACTAAAACACCTAAACAACTGTAGCAATAGCAGTAGTAGTAGTAGTAGTAGCAGCAGTAGTAGTAGTAGTAGCAGTAGTAGTAGTAGTAGTAGTAGTAGTAGTAGTAATATAGTAGTTGCAGTAGTTATAGTAGTCTTATCCTTAGAAAAACCTTGATTAGATCCAACAGTTTGAGACTCCAGCCCACCCAATGACGATAGTGTAGTTTGACTTAGTTCACTGAAGCAGGTCTGTATTACTCAGCCTGTTTGACATGTACGTTCTAATGCACACCAGATCGCTCTTTTACTATGACACTGATTATTTAAGACCAAGAGGCTTTGGACTGTTCCTGCAGCTAAATTACATTCACAGAGTGGTTTTATATTTCGTCTTATTTGACATATTCTAGTCATATTCTTTTATTATTTTTCTCGTAAAATGCTTCTGCTTTCCTCGGGCGGCATCTTTTCTGTGGAGCAGCGGGTTTGGCATGAACTTTTGCCATATGCCTGTAGATTTGCCAGAAATCTTCAGCTTCAGCTCTCTTCTTATGCCAAGTATCGGGCCATCTGCTTAAGTCTTTAACTAGCACCATCCTGGGACTTTATCAAAACTGAACTGCAGAGTCAAATGGTTTTCTTCATCTCAAGTTGAACCCGGGCGGCTGTGGAGATTTACTACCAGCAGTTCTATGCAAGCACATCCACTAAATACAGCACTATAATGTTCTTTTATGGGACTTAATGACTTCCATGCTTTCCAATTTCTCCCTCTTTGAAATTTATAACCGAGATAACTTTTGCAGGCGTGCTCAGAACAACATTGTACATGGAGTCTGTAAGTGGTGTGGTCAGTTTGATGATAGCGTTTAGTTTGTGCGTTTAGAGAATGACCAGGGAAATGGCTTGTGCAGATGGAGGAGTTCCAACCACAGATGTAGCTATGATATTGAGTAGGACTGCACGATTTGGGGATTTTGGGAAAAAGTATTGTGATTGTGTTTAGTTTTGTGATATGTTTAATAAGTAGGAATCTGTTCATAGTGCACATTGTAAACAACTCCAGGTGCATTAAAGACCTCTGCTCTTTAGCTATAATCTATGACACCCATGGATTATAATGTTGTAATTTGGACATTTTAAATCACAATATTCATCTAAAACGACTTAATAAAAGAAACAAGTCCCCTCAGTTCCGCGTTAGAAAACTGCGGTGCTCAAGGGGAGCTGATGTCGCCGTAAACGTCATCGCAACAAAGAGTTGGCACCTTCTATGAATAGCTGCATCACACTAGCGAGCAGCGGATTACAGAGCAGTGGGCATGTACCGGTGGCGGGGAAAAGGGGGGTTGATCAGCAATATTGCGTCTTGAAAATAAGCAATTAAAGATTGCTCAAACATGCACAGATCACTCCAAATACAACTTCGGGTGAGTAAATGGTGAGGGGAAACCACTATAACATGGTTAAAAGCTCTAAAAAGTTGATTTTGCAGAATAGATCTGCATTAATATTTGAGAGAAGACTGAAATATGAACTGATAAACTAATACAGGAACCCTATGCATTTCAGAACATGTTTGTAGACATCTAAACTACAGATACAGCAAGATTTTCCTATAGGAATACAGATATTTTGTTCTTCGCAGAGGACGTTCTTTTATCTAAATAAATGTACCCTTTGCGATTTAATGCATTGGGTTACCTCAGATTGCAATTTCGATTTCATTACAATTAATTGCGCAGTCCTATATTGAGGCTCATCAAAGAAAGCCAATGCAGCTCGTTTAGCCTTTCAATGGAGGAGGGGTTCATTATACTGCACACAGGATACCATTATTAGGCCCATTACACATAGTGACAGCGGCACATTCATTTTGCCCGTACCTGCTTTTTAAAAGGGCCCCATAAATAATGAGCGCCGCTGCAGCCCTGTCTCAGAGCAAAAGAAAAGGTCATTACATCGCACGCCGCCATTTGTCAAAATTATTTCATAATCTCAGGTCATCAAGAGGGTTTGTGCTTAAGGTAATTGGAGAGCGGACCACTGAACATAAATTCTGATTAGCTGTAAATTTGTTTCTCCCTCTTTGAAATCTGACTTTAAGGGCCCTCTGCTGTGGCTAATAAGGACAGACACTGCGCAAAACGCCAGGGCTGCTATGCTTTGTCACATTCGTTCTGTTAGTTATGACTGGATTCTATTGTTTTGACTAAATATTACGATTGCTAATTGTGACGTATGGGTTATGGTTCTTACAGATCTGCAGTGGTGGAAGAAGTACTCAATTTGGTTACTTAAGTAAAAGTACAGATACTGGAGCAAAAAATACTCACGTAAGTAAAGTAAAGTAAAAATGTCACATGAAAAAATCTACTTAAGTAAAAGTATTAAAGTATTCATTTAAAAAGTATTTTGCACAGATTTTGACATAATAAAACTTCAAATGTAGTGAAAAATTTATGCTGGATTTTGTTCAACAGAAACACCTGAATCGATCTTTTTTCCCAGCTGTTTTTCTTTGTATATTTTTGTTTGCTCAAACTACGAATGTGTTAAAGTAAACCCTCAGCCTTTTCAGCAGGTCTCAAACTATAATAAAAATGCTTTTACTTTTCTGTCCTGTTCAAAATGTAGTGGAGTAGAACATATATTTACCTGCTCTCAAATGTAGTGAAGTAAAAGTAAAAAGTATCCACTTCAAAATCTGTGTAAAGTACAGATGCTTCACTCCTTTTACTTTGTTACGTTCCACCACTGTAAATCTGTATAAAATGCCACATATTTTGCCTGGGCCATGTGAAGAGTACATTTAAGCACCTAGTAAACAATTATTAGTTATTTGCACTTTTTCCCCAAATAAAAATGTTCAGTCTGTGACTCCATGTTTTTTATAAGCATTTCTTTTACTGAGCTTCAAGCTACCTTTCCCCGCTTCATTAAATCGGGTGTGGAGTAGTGAACTTGTGGTATGTAATGCTAACTTTTGTCAAATACATCTGCACTGATAACTGTTCTTGCACCAGACTTGGCATCAAAGTGATTTCACTGGAATGAACTATGATGAAGAGACACATGTAGAAATGTTGACAAGACCCGTTTCAGTGTAATCTATGGTCAAGCACCACCCACTTCTCCTGTTGGTTAGCTTCTGTCATGCTCTTAGTCTGGGGGTTTAACCAATCACAGTGAATGTTCATTACTTTTTAAAGGCAATGAGTTTAACCAATCACAGTGAACTTTTGTTACTTCTTAAAGGCTTAACCAATCACACTGAATGTTTCTTACTTCTTAAAGGCAATGAGCTTAACCAATCACAGTGAATGTTTGTTACTTCTTAAAGGCAATGAGTTTAACCAGTCACAGTGAACGTTTGTTACTTCTTAAAGGCAATGAGCTTAACCAATCACAGTGAATGTTTCTTCTTAAAGGCAATGAGTTTAACCAATCACAGTGAACTTTTGCTACTTCTTAAAGATAATATAGAGCTAGGTCTACAAGAGTGATCAAATCCAAGTGCTAAGAAAATTGTGATACCCAACACCAAGTACCACCAAGAAAATATTTAGTCTCCCATGTACCACCACAACTATAACAGGACTATACCAGATCTAAACTCACTCTAAACTAGATCTGAAATAGAACTACACCACAAATTACTGATTCTAAATTAGATTAACAATAGAACTGCAGAGGAGTTTGCGTACCACCAGAATAAGCTTACCACCATCACTACATGTGCCACAGTTTGACAACCACTGCCCCAGACTGTTGCATAGTATTTTATGTAACTAAATAGTAAAACTTGGAGTTGTTTTGCAGAGGTGTTACCCGCACTCTGGTTAAATATACTCATGTCTGCAGTATAATTACCTTGTGCCTTTATCACTACGACTGGTCCAACAAACTGCGCTAGTGGAAGGAGACACCTGAGAGCGCCCACACTTCCTATCTGGCCTTGTTTTATCGAAAAGGCCCCGCAGACTGGATAATAGAGCCCTGTTCTCCAAACACTCAGATAATGGAGGGTGGAGTGGTCCTCTTTGGCCGACCGCTGGTGCTTTTGCTCTAGAGAAACCAATACCGGGCCTATGGGCTGATACATGACACCAATACACAAGCAGACATGGACCCTAAACAGAAAAGAGGGATTGTTCCGGCTTTGGACTGGCTGTAGGATCCATGACTCACAGGTACCGCGCTGTCTGGCCCCGGAGACTGCTCTAATTGCTTTACATCTGTACAAAGGTTTCTTGTAATCGGGCCTTCTGCCTCCATTTGTCTTCCTTTCAGTCTCATAGTGAAAGCCTTAATTGGTCTTAGTGGGGCTTTTTTCCAGTTAGCTCAGGGCCTGGGCAAGTACAAGTCTTTACCTTAGGGGGCAGTGGATTTTGCAGCTTGCTAGTGGTGGGTGAAGTTGCAGAGAGAGTGGAAGTCAATACTTCTTTTAGCTTTACACTTTAATTAATGTTCTCCTGACAAGCGCTTTTCGCCTATAGCTTCACAAAGGGGGGCTAGACTCTGGGGACCACACTAGAAAAAGACTTTTAGGGCTTTATGAGAAAACCTCCCATAGTGTCTCCTGTGGCCAATCGACATTTTCTATGAATCCGGCTCATTTTTTATAGGGAGCTGAACAGGGACTGCACTACTCTGCACAGTTTATGCAGTCTCTAACCCACCTTCACAATGCTGTTAAAGCAAAGAGGAGCCAGTGACACTGTGCCAGGCTCTGTGTGGTGTACAGCCCTGTGTGCACACTGCTCCTTTGCTCCTCTGCAGCAGACTGATACTGCGTGTGCTGCCAGGGCTTAAACAGCAGCTGTAAGTGTCCAGCTGCTCCCTGCCACGCTCCACTTCTCCCCAGATGGCTCCAAGACGTTCCAGCGGCCTGTGGAGGCGCTCATGAGGAAAGTGTTATGGAGAGGCTCTCCCAAACACCAGAGAACATCCCTAACCACAGCACAACCCTCAGGCTCAGCCCTCAGCTCAGCCCTCAGACCTGCTGCGTCTGCCAACTCACTGTCCAGGGAGCACAGATGGTGGCTCCGCTCAGGCCAGCAGGCCCTGGGCTCAGGGAGGAAAACAAGTGCTTCTGAACACAGCAAACAGCAGGGACTGGGCCTGCTCCAACTGTCCCTGTGTCCTCTGGCGGACTCTGCTGTGTCCTCAGGAGGAGGGTGTCCTCAGGAGGACTGTCTTGTGTCCTCAGGAGGACTGTCCCGTGTCCTCAGGAGGACTGTCCCGTGTCCTCAGGAGGACTGTCCCGTGTTCTCTAGAGAACTGTCCCGTGTCCTCTGGAGGACTGTCCCATGCCCTCAGGAGGACTGTGTCCTCTGGAGGACTGTCGTGTGTCCGCAGGGGAACAGTCCTGTGTCCTCTAGAGGGCTGTCCTATGTCCTCAGTAGGACTGTCCCGTGTCCCCCTTAGGACAGCTTTAAGAACATGACCAGCTTAGATCCAGCTGTTCTGGCCCCACATTGCACTGTGTGTTTTAGTCACACAGGTGTCTTTAATAAGTGTGCGGTTTCAGCACTGCAAACCCAGGAGACAATCAGCCATGTAAAAAAGACTGCATTCAAAGTCACAGTCATTTCCCTAGAACACTTGTGTTAATATATGATCTTAGCTGGAGTGCTCCAGGGCAGTGGCTCTGACCTTGACTGTGTGCTAAATTAATAAATGGTCCATAAATTTCACAGCACTAAAGGAAACGGTGAGCGTGACATTGGCACAGATAGCATGGTGTCAACAGTGCTCAGAGTTTATCATGAGCAGTCAGCCTGCAGAGGAGGAGGTCCAAAGGAAGTCTTTGATCTCCACCACATGTTCCTCACAACTCTTCTTCTGTTCCTTATTGGAGCTCCTCCATCAGACCGTCTAATATTTCCCACTGGCCAGAACCAGGGGAGCACTAATGCTGCGAGCAGGGGCCAGTCCTTGCTCTGCTGACCCCACTGTTATCCTTGTCGTGACAGGAAACATACATCATAGCAGGCCTCTAATGTGGAACATATTTCTGCACAACATGATCAAAGCCAGCTTGTCCAGACAACAGAGTGGCCTAGAGGGGCAGATTCGGACCATATAATTGGACAGTGATTATGGCTGACAAAACACAGTTTTTCTCTGCCCTCATATTACAGCTGATATTAAGCTGCTCACAGAAACAATCACTATGTTTAGTTGTGCTCATGTTGGGAGTAGTTTTGCTGAAACTGTTGGATACTTTCACTGCTCACAGGCCGCTCTGCGACGTCAGTTGTACAGCCTAAGCTGTAGAGAGCAACACAAACACAAGCCTTGGATGCAGCTCTCTGCTGTAAGGCTGAAAAGCTGAAAATGCATGGAACAATGTCAAGTCATGGTCTGACAAATCCTGACCACAGACTTGTTTACATACACTGTGTAGCTCTATGTGCTGTCACTATGCAGTGTTTAAACTGCCTTTTTGGTTCTGGACTCTCAGGCTCATACATATGCAGCTGCTTGACTGGGGCTTAAAGGGTTAAACCCTGTGACTGGTTCACAAGCACAAGGTGGTACATGTCAGATGGCAGGTCTGCAGCTTTCAGCCTGTTATTGTGCACCACCACTTAGCATACTTAGCATGCTAATGAATCCAACCAAAGGGCCGTGTCAGTCACCCCGCGCTCTGCCAGCGATGCTCCCTGTGGGCTCATCCTGCTTTAATTGAGCACATTTTTTCTGAGCGCGCTGTCCCTGGGATTACATTAGATCCCTCTAATTCAGCCGTCTGCCACCAGCGTGGGCCCAGTGAACCAGACAAGGAGGAAGAGCAGAGCTGGAGAGCGGGAAACGTATAAATAAAACAGGCAAACAAACAAAAGCCAGACTGAATGTTTACCAACACCCCTGGGATGAGGAGGAGGTGAGTGCAGGAAATCATTAGCGCAGGAGAGTCAAACTCGGCTTGTTTGATCTCACTGATGGAGGAGCAAATGTAATTTAGCACGCTGCAAGTCATTTGTTTTAGCAGTTAGCATGGGTTCCTTTTAATTTAATTTCGCCTTGCATCAGTCTTTCAAATTAAATATTTTTATTTTGTACAAAGTAGATCTGTGTGAGCCTTGCGGCTCAAAGACCAGCCCTCAACAACAACTAATGTTTATTCATCTCCGCTTGTTTGCATGTGCTCGACAGCAGCGCTGCCTTTTATTTGACTACTCTCTGAATAATGAGGCAGCTCAGATGTACAGTGTGACAGCAAATCCTAGTAAGAGGAGAACAAAGTGGTTTTGTCACTAACTATGGTAAGAATGCATCTGTTTCACTACCACACTGTAAGTCCCGGTTCTACTGAAGATCCAGTCCGTGTACAAATACTTCTTATTGCAGTTTTATTATAGATGTGTGCAGTAAGATTCTTCTGTGTGAATGAAGTCATCTGAGGTGATCATGAGATGTATATACAGAGGACAATTTTTGTAAAGTAAAATGTTAAAGGTGTGTGAGTGTTATGCATACTGTCCCTTCTCCTCCTCAGACCCACACTGTCCCCTCTCCTGTGTAGACCCACACTGTCCCCTCTCCTGTGTAGACCCACACTGTCCCCTCTCCCTCCTCCTCAGACCCACACTGTCCCCTCTCCTGTGCAGACCCACACTGTTCTGTCCCTCTCCTCCTCAGACCCACACTGTCCCCTCTCCTGTGTAGACCCACCCTGTCCCCTCTTCTCCTCAGACCCACACTGTTCTGTCCCTCTCCTCCTCAGACCCACACTGTCCCCTCTCCTGTGCCGACCCGCCCAGTGCTGTGAGCCATAATGATGCACAGTCAGGGTGCTGCACTGGGCTGGTAGTTAACAGCAGCAGCTGTGCTCATAGTCTGGATGATGGAAAATCAGTGGGACCTCATCTTGGTTTGCCACTATGAATATGAATGGCTCGATTCCAGGCCATGGCTAATGATGAGGAAAATTCCCTAATAAAAACTTGATGTGATGGGCAACGACCCGCAGGGTCACAGGAGACAGTCAAAGTTAATAGTGTGCCATCAGGTGTGAGGAGTTAAGTGATTAGAGGCACAGCCTAAAGCACTACAGAGCTGCATACTGCCAGCACAGTCACATGGGCACCACAAAGCTCTGTTTATTTTCAACTGGAGTGACTTTTTCTTCTCTTTATGTTTTGCTTTTTGCTGTTGAAAAAGATGCCTTCTCTGCACCCTGTGCAGTCAGCCAGTGCTGTACACTCGTCAGATCCTTCTGTTTGTTTCCTCTGATCTGAAGTCATTTTATTCTTGTATGGGGTGGATCAGTGTCCTTTTTATGATAGATGCACTTGTTTGAATAATGTGCATCTTCTGAGTTTGCATTCTCACTCTCAACAGAGGTTTCTGTTGGATTATGAAAAATATGTAAAAGCCATTTAGAAGAATAACAATATCTTTTTGTATAATTGTCTATGTGAGTGAACTAATGAGAGAATAAATGGTGACTAGCATCTTGTTGTCAGCTTCAGTTCCCTAGCTGCTGCTGTTGTTTGTATATGCTGATGTGTATGTATATAATCCTGTTCTGGCAGACACTGGCCCTGTCCCAATTCACCGAAAGGCCCTTAAATGCACCGTCCAAACAGTGCATTTAAGGGCATTTGTGTAACCTCCGGCGCGACAAGGCCTGTCCCATTTCATGCACCCGACGAATGCAGCCGAAAATGTGCCCTGCGTTTCCATGGAGATTGGCCGTAAGCGAAGCGTGCATAGCCGCACACTTGCACACTTCATGCGCTGCTATATCCACCGCGGCTACGCAAAAAAGACACGAAAATGGAGTCTGCTACGCAAGTAGCAAGTACTGGTTACGCTTCTAATGTTTTAACCTGTAACACATACCTGCTGGCGAAGGGGGAGTGTGTCGATCCGCTGTCAGCCTGTTTCAAGTCATCTCAACACAGTGGGCTCCTTTTTTGGGGCCCTTGTGTGTAAGTTTTTAAGATTTTAAAACGTTTTTAATACGGATTTGACCACATCCATTTAACGGCGTCACTCGACGAGAGCGGCGTACTTTGGTGAATAAAACCTGCCCCCGGCTCCTCATCGGTTTGTCTATGGTACGTCACGTAGCCATCCGACGGGCTGAAACCGAGTGCTACCCCGGAGCTCAGGTATCACACATTAACACCATAGTGTTAATGTGTGATAGTATCTTATCTAAATTGGATTACATTAAAGACATCTAAGTTAATCCCTCTCGGTATACAGCCAACGAGGTTAGTTTTTGTCTGTTTTATTTTTGAGAAGTAATTGTCAAATGTCTTTATTTTTTATTAAGTTAATTATTGTTTTATCTGTTTGTTCCTTTAGTTTTCATGGCGTATTTATTTGGATTCATGTGCAAGATGAATGCTAATAAATTCGTCAGTAGATAAAGCCACTTGTGTCTGTAGTACCTGGAGGAATTACACTCCTCGAGATGAACATATCAAACAACTCAAGACACAGGCCATGTCCCAATTTGCCAAATGCACCGTTCAAAGTACCCTTCGAAGTTCCCGCCTGACAAAGGGTACTCCTCCGTGTAGCCGAAATGGGACAGGCCTACGCCACGGAGCGTACTTCAACCACTGTCTGTGCACTTACGTTACGTCGCTCACGTTACGTCGCTTACGTTATGTCGACTTGCGACTGTGACGGCTGCTGACTAATGAGCTATACATTTAAAATGGACTCCGAAGTAATTAGTTTTATTTGTATTATTTATTATTTTTATTTTTATTTAAAAATGTGTTCCGGACCAGATGACAAATCAGTAGCAGCCGCGGACTTCATTTTCTCCCGTAGAAAAAGTCACGTGCGGTGCATGATGGGATATAGCAGTGCGCGAAGTCTGCTCGGGGGCAGGTTTTCAGCCTATATCCCATCATGCACCGCGCCTACGCAAAACAGTGATGAAAATGGAGTCCACTACGCAATACATGTTAAAATGTAAGTACTGGTTTACGTCACCTACAACAGTGCTATTGATATTCAAAGATTCAAACATGAATTCTTTACTTCATTCAGTCTAATAGAACTACAGAAAGAAACGGCTGTGACAACGAAACCTTTGCCTCTTCTTCTATGAAATAATGAAGAATTAAAAATAAAACTGCAATTATTTCAGTGTCCATTTTACACCTTTAGGTCATGAGTCAACAGCTGTATAGCACATTAGTCAGCAGCCTTCACGGTTGCTGACTAATGTAATGTAAGCTATGTAACGTAAGGGCACAGACAGCGGCTGAAGTACGGTCCGTGGTGTAGGCCTGTCCCATTTCGGCAACACGGAGGAGTACCTCCAACGAGGAGTACCTCGTTGGACGGGTGCTTCGAAGGGTACTTCGAACGGTGCATTTGGTGAATTGGGACACGGCCACTGTCACGTGTGCACCAGAAATTAGATATTAGTGAACTTTGGCTTTGAGCTCCTAATTTGCCTGAGCATGAATAATGACTCCTCCTCTTCTGCATTAGGCCCCATTAGCTGGTTGGAAAGGTGTCCAGCTCAGTGCCTGCCCCACAGCCCCTGCTCCATCCCCAGCCTGCAGAGAGAGGAGGCAGTGGGCTCCAAGATGGCAATCAAGGCTTGATTTGCCAACACATTTCCAATGATTAAAATGTAATTAGCACAAGCGAACACCTCCTCCCCGGCTAATTTCCACACACGCTGTGACAGGCAGGCGATGGCCGCACCAGAGCCCCAGCAGCAGATGGAGGAGATGCAGCAGGAGGGGAGAAAACCATTTGGCCATGTGACTGTTTGCCTCAGAAAACCATCAGGATCTGCAGCTATATCAGGAAGGAGCTGTGGGGAGGGGGAGTGGGAGCCCTGACAACAGCATATCAAACTGGCACTGTCAAAGCTGACCCGGGCCATGGCCGCCATCCAGCCCCCAGGCACTGTCTCCTCCAACGGTTTAACCCTTTCAGCAGCTCTGAGCATGGCGCCATGACAGGCTTTTACCCAATATAACAAATAATATAATGGATAATACAACATAAAGCTCTCGAGAAAGTGGTCAGTCCAAAGAATAGGAGCCACTGAACTGTTGTATTTCTCATAAACTGACTCTGACGTTATTGGACACATTAGTGGATTAACAATATGTCTGTATGATGCGCTGTGTTCATTCTTCATTTTTTTTTAGTACGTCTAGCATTGGACCAGCACTATCGGCTCACTTGGAGAGGATTCAGTATTAGAATAATTTAGTCCTACTTTGAGAGCAGCCTAAACAAAAGCCTTGTTACTTGGACTGAGAATAGTGAAACGGGTGAGAGCCCTCAGTAGAGGAGAGGCTGGGTAAGAGTAGTGGGGCAATCAGAAGTGCTCCGGATACAGGCCAACATCAACAGCTCTCAGCGCAGCCGCTAATGTTTGACATTCCTGTCCTTCTTTAACTAAACACTGGCTCTGTGCTACAGTCTAAGCTGGCCTGTGTAAATAGCAGCAGGCCTGGATAAAGTTCTCCTTCTCTTTGACTAATGGCTTCCTCATTGTGCATGTCTTTGCTTTAAATGAGACCATGTCCTAGCTCAGCCTCTCAAAGCCCACCGTCTGATCTCAATAGCTCCATTGTGTTGTGTTTCCCTGGAGAGCTGTCTCTTTACTCTGCTACCTTTGCCCTGCTATAGAACATTTATACACTGCACAAATGATAAATGTACATCCATATTGATTTTAAGAGTTCTTTTAAATCCCAAACTTTTTATTGCTTATTTCAGAGCAGTTGTAACGCACAATCCACCGCGGCTGTGTGCGTCATGTATAAAGCCATGTTCTTCTCTCTGATCACACAACAGTGAGTGACAGCTCCGGTTTATTTGTTTGTCTCGGATTTGTCTTTTATCTTTTGTCTTCATTATTTTGTAACTTTTGGCTCTCTAGTTTAGCAGCTGCCGCTAAAACCACTCTGCCGTGCGCACAGTAGCCCTATCAGACAGCTTGGCCTTACCTGTCAAGTCTGATCTGAGGATTTTTTTGTACTTTGCTCATTATAAAGGTATTTCCATTTTATTAAGTTTTGCCTTTTTTCATCCTTTGTCGCTCTGGGAAATTTACATACCTCTATTCCTGGGAAAAAGTAATGACAGCAATTTCTTTTCTTGTCTCTCCCCACGAGCTGTGAGTGCTTCGTTTAGTAGCACCTGCCAAAGCGACAGGCGCGCGGATGAGAAGTGAAAGAGAGCAGTTGATTAAATCATCATCAAGTCGCGGCACAGAAAGTCAATTCTGCTCGCCGTCTACAATGATATCCTTTTATCTTAAAGTAATGAGCTATGGCACTTTTGCATTGGGTAATACGATGAGTTCCATTAGCATGTTCCATTTGCTTCACAAGCAAGGGCAAGTCATTCCAGCCGGCTTCTATCTTGGCAATCAAAGCAATTGGCTGTACAGAGAGGGAACAGGAGGGAGAGGAGAGAGAGGAATGAAAGGAGAAGCACTGCTGTAGTGTTTTACAGTGGAACAACTGCAATGTAGCTGGGTTTGTCTGCTTATTGGATCTGTGCTGTTAATAAATGACTCCTATTGGTGTATTTAGTGCATCTCATAAAACCTGATTATGATCCAAGAGTTCAATGATAGATTTTTATTTGTTAAACATTATATTTATGGCAAAATATCCATACCTAGTTTTCTTTTGGAAATGTATAGGTTTGTAATTCCCTCCATAATTACACTGTGTATGATACTTACTTCTCAGCTTTGCCGTATAGTAGAACAGTGGTCGAAGTTGTAAAGTACTGTACTTTAGTAGAATTTTTAGGTACTTTACTTAAGTACATTTTACAGTGGATACTTTTTACTTTTACTTTACTACATTTGAGAGCAGATATCTGTACTTTCCACTCCACTACATTTTTTAACTGGACTGAAAAGTAAAAAGTACTTTTCATATGATTTGACGGGTTATTTTTACCATGTTCGTGGTAACATCCTGAAGTTTTCAAATTCAAGCTTCGGCTTTGAGCAAACAAAAATAAATACACAACATTCATGAGAAAAACTAAGACATTGATTCATATTGCAACTGTTGACCAAAATCTGTATCAGTTTTAATCAATATCACTACATTTAACAATTTAACAACTTAACAACACTTATGTGAAATAATTTAAACAATTAACAACTTAACAACACTTATGTGAAATACTTTTACTTTTTACTCTTTAGTACATTTTTAAATGGGTACATGAATACTTTTACTTAAGTCGATTTTTTAAGAGATACGTTTACTTTTACTTGAGTAACTTTTTACCTCTGTATCTGTACTTTTACTTAAGTAACAAAATTGAGTACTTATTCCGCCACTGTAGTAGAGCAGCTCTGTCACATAGACACAATACAAGGACATCACACAGAGACTGAGGGACAACTACAGTACTGCAGTACACAGAGGACGACAGAGCTGAAGAACAGAAGGAGCACCTGTTGAGTGGCCCCAGATGACCTGATATACTGTTATGAGCTAAGATTAACAGGGTAAAAACTGTGTAATATTCCCTCATTTGTAACACATTACGTAAAATTAACTTTTATACTTTTAACCCTGCTTTAGCAATGTTCCATCATCATTAACTTGCTCTGAGTTATATTCCAGTTGGTTAATGCACATTTGAGTAATCCTGTATTGTCGTGCTGTTGAGAATTGAGTGCTCACCTACCCCCTATCTCCGCCCCCAGCTCTGTATTTACCTGATATTTGTTCCCAAAAAATCCGACTCCAGGTCATATGTTTTGGGTTCAGAAATGCCACGTAGCCGTTTTTCAGCAATAACAACACCTAATTGAAAATGTACTGCTGTTACAGTGAAATGCCACATAGAAGAGGTGGGACATCTTCGTTCTGTTAGTCAATGAACCTGTTTCTATGACTAAGCTGTTCTGTTTCAAAGTTCACATTTTAAACACATCCAGATTGACAAAAAGACTTAAACATAAACTGACAAACTACAAGAATCACATTTCAGAACATGCCTGTAGAGACCTTAGCTACAGAATAAGATGGGATAATTAGTTGTTTTTGCTAATTGCGTCCATTCTAATTGCAATTTTGATTTGATTGCGAATAATTTTGCTGCTCAATTTTCAATGGACAAAATGTAAAATAATGATCTACATATGTTATATTTTGATTTTAAATGCTATATGTCTGCTATATAGCAATAATCTATGACACCCGTGGATCATTATGTTAGAATTTGCACATTGTAAATTTCAGTATTCATCTAAAACAACTAAATAAAAGAAACAAGTCTGCTGAAAACTATGGTGTCGAATGGGAGCTGACATTGCCGTAAACGTCATCACAACAACTCTGATGGATAACCACGCCAGCGAACAGTGGATTTTTTTTCATTTGTACCAAAATGACTATGCGATGCTGCCAAATCCTACATGTATCACCGATTAAGAAAATTAAATTGGAGAATGAAATAAGTACAAAGTAGTGGGCATATGCCAGTCGCGGTGAAAACAGGGATTGATCAGCAATATGGCTTCTTGAAAATAAGCGATTATAGATTACTCAAACATGCACAAATCACTCCAAATACAACTTTGGGTGAGTAAATGGTAAATGGAAACAACTATAACATGGTTAAAAACTCTAAAAAGTTGATTTTGCAGAATAGGTCTGCTTTAATATATAGATTCATATAAGTTCTAAGTGTATAGTTCTGTATGGTATTATCTGGCATGTGTCTGGTTCCCTATGCAGATGGTGGTATTGTGCCTGTTGATGGTTGTGTCTGTCTACTGGAGGCACAGTGAGTGGGCGAGCGGATGAGCAGGGAGATGTCTGAGGAGTGTTTGCCCAGCGCATTTATTGCCTCTGCATAATTTATGAGCCGCTGGAGCTGACCATCATGGCAGCGCGCCGCGGGTGGCCCCTGGGGCGGTGTGGGACAGGCCTGTAAATTGGATGCTGAGCTCGCACCCCCTCCTCCTCTTCCTCTGCCCCCACCCCCCTCTCTCTCTCTCTCTCTCTCTCGTCTCGTACTGTCCAGCTTGAGCAACAGACCAGCCGTGAGCCATGCCAGCTACCTTTGAGCTCCGCAGGGCCCAGATCAGCAGAAAACACGAGACGAAGAAAAAAAAGAGAGAGATAAAAGGGAAAAAAATCCATTGCCTTCTGTCGGTCACTCCCCGAGCTGTCAATCATCTATTCCTCATCCCTAAGATGAACCCTCTTCTTTAACTGACACCCCCCATCCCTCCCCCACACACACATGTTGGCTTTCCATGCTTCTTGAGGACATTACATTGATGTACATTCATTTTCTGTAGACTGATCCTAACCCTAACCGTAGTTTTTCCTCACTCACCTTAAGCATTCAGAGCATCTTAGTTATTCACACTGGTGCAAAATTTTGCTGTGACAGCAAAGCTAACAGCAGTTGGCGTGCTAACAGTCTACTTCTTGACTATCAGATAATAAAATGCTTTTTAATTAGATGTAAATAGCAAGTAGCAGACTTATTTTGACATCAAGAGCTGTTTATAAAATTCAGCTGTACTGGGATAAGACAAAGGCTACAGGGCTCTTAACCTAAACCGACTTAACCCAGATGTAAACTTTACACTTTAATTTGTCCTCATAAAGAGGGCAGGTCTTCATGATGTGAGTGTATGTCCAGATTTGAGTTCCCACAATGTGATAAATACCCGTTCAGACACACACACAGTGAC
>KN475130.1:20052-31461 GCA_000787095.1 Periophthalmodon schlosseri
GGTAACTTGGTGTTGTGCTGGCCTTGCGGAGGCTGTGGTGCAGAGTTGCTCCAGGGGCAGGAGTCCCTCACCGTCTTCAACCGTTCCTTTTTGATGTTCTCAAGCTTGATAGTGACCGAACCATGGGGCATTGCTTTCCTCAACTGCAGGCCCACCCCAGCGTGTTGGCCCCCAGCCTGGACCGTGGAGTCGATCATGGGGCCCTCGTCTTGGGCGCTCAGGTCTCCGAAGCTGCCCCCGCTGTGCATGGCCATCTCTACTCCACTGTCATTGTTGTTGGTGCTGCTGAGAGGTGACGGCTCACTACTACATGACGAGTGGCCACCAGGACTGGACTGATATGTCTGCAGAGAAAGTAAAAAAACAAACAAAAACAATACAAGTTTAACCGACATGAGGAAATTGACGTTTTTTTACATGTAAAACTTTACTCTTGACAATGATGGAGTTGACTTTATATAACTTATTTACTGATTGTGAAGCTTTTAATCGACTGAGTGATGTGTCATGTGATGGTGAACTAAAGACAAATTACCACTTTGGTGAACAATATAATTTAAGTTAAAGAGCCTATATTGCGCTATTTTCTGATCTATATTATAATGTTGTTTCCTCATCACAAACATACACAGAGGTTGGTTTCATTCACACATGTTTACCACACAAACCCTGCATATTTAGGCTGTGTTCGCTTCTCAAATGGACAACACTCTGTTCCACCTTGTGATGTCATCTGGAAATACAGTGTTTTTAAACTCCATATGCCTTCACTAGAATCATGTGAATGATTTCAGCCTTGGAAGTGCCGATGTCTAATGAACAAAATGTAAAGGGTAGCTGTTAACCTGAAAACTACCACTGCATGACATCATAAGGTGGAACAGACCATTTTGAGCTTTGGAGATGTAAACACACTAATAATAAACACGTGAATGAAACAAAACACAACTCCATGTATGTTTTTGAATAGGCAACAACATTATAACATGGCTTAAAGCTCACAAGAATCCATTTTGTGTAATGTAGGACCTTTAAGGTAAGTATAATTGATAAATGGCAACCGCAGTTACTGGTTTTAATAATCATGTTGGTTGCATAAACATAGACTGATAATATTGTGACAGATCTCAGTCACATTTTGTGGATTTAAAAAAATAAATTATGTAAGGAAATGTCACTATACAATTCAGGACTACTGGCCCTAGTCCCCACCTGAAAACAATTTCTGTCTTCCATAACTGATAAAAGATTGATTTAATTTCGATTAAGTTCACCACACCAACTACAGAGGTTCAAACTAATACCTCACAATGTATCAGATATTTAAATTAGCAATTCCACTTAAGTTATCATAGCTAAATTGAATAGCAGACCTAGATAAAAAATGGACCACCACATTTAAAAATATATATAAAGAATTGAAAAAATACAATGATCAAAGTGACCAGCCTTCATCTAGAGAAGCTTTTTTATGCTGTTTTAGGATTAAATAATTAGCAGTTTTATTATTCAGACTGTGATGTGTTTTGTATTAACCAATGTAGGCCATAATCACATGCATTATAGAAGACACTGACTTATTAATAGCAGAAAAACAAGTGGATAATGGATGAATTCTGTGCACAACAGTCCAGCTGCAAGACTAATTCAAACTGGCTCCACTTAAGTCTTGATCACAGCTTGATGTTGGCACCATTTTGTTCAGCAGAATCAGCACAGTGGCTAAAACCGTCCCAGCTCTTCAATATTAATGTGACAATGACTTTTATAGTCGGCCGACAGCAAAGGCTATGGCCAATGTGATCTTCCAGACAGAAAAAAAAATGTCTAAGATGGAGGGCAAAAATAGAATGGTTTGCAACTTTACATGCAAAAAATTACGAAAATGAAATTAGGTGGAGATTTTTCATGCTGAGAAATTTCAAAAGTGAAAATTGAAATTTTAGAAGCTCACCTTAGAGTTGTCTGTCCATTAGGAGAGTTAAACAGAAAAGATAGCAGCAAGTTTGAGCTAAGTTAGAAGAATGCAGTAAGAAAAATTGTGAAATTAGTTGGTTAAACAAGGAACGTACTATGTAGTAAGAATGTTTTTTTTAGCTGGCTGTGGTTAGCTTTGTTGAGAGCCATCAAATACTTAAAATTTGTGTAGAAGTTGTTTTAATTGTATCATATTGAGTGAAATAAAGCAGTTAGTAGCATGTGCTAGTGTTAGCAATAGCAGTGTTAGTGAAAAACAAGGCATGGCTAGGTGGCTCGGTTAGCAAAGACCAAGGCATGGGTAGGTACCTATGTGACGCTACATAATGCTAAAAGTAAACATGTTAAAAGCTAAAATTACTTTACTGAAGATTGCATAAATTTCAACAAAGATAGAAAAGTGTTTCAGTCGTTACTGTTCAGGTTTTCCCGACATGCCTATATATTCTTTGGCTTTTGGTTTCAGGAGTCTTTCTCCATATGTTTATCTGTACTAAATACATGTTGAGGGAGGAGGTAACTTTAACAATTACAAAAAAGTTTCACCAAATCTATATTAGTGGTTACGCAAAGAAAAAAAAAAAACATTTGGCACTAACCATAGAATTCTCCGTCTTGATGGACTTGACCTGCAGGCAGTCCTCCCCTCCTCTAGAGGTGATGTTGCCATCCGTCTTCCCATCTCCGCCCTTGGAGCCGTGTTTGGCGTTGACTTCGTTCTCGCCGTTTCCTTTTGGCGGCTGCTGTCTCGGAGGAACGTCACCGCGCTGTTTCTTGGTCACGTGAGCTTCGGGTCCGTGCACCGTCTTCACGTGTTTTCGAAGCGAGCTGGGGTCGGTGTAGCGTTTGGTGCAGCCCGGGATCTTGCACACGTAGGGTTTCTGACAAAGAAGGAGGAAGTTAGTTTGTTACGACGGTACTTATAGACGTAGATGGGTTCGTTGAGTTCAGTCAAATTATTCTGCTAGAGTTTGAAAATTAGAAAATCAAAGCGTGAAACAGTCATTGGTCAATAACAGATTAACCAACATTAACAAGGAACAAGGAAATGAAAAACTGTCCCAGAGCATCCACAAGCAGAACAATAGTAACAAAAAATCTCAACGTAAACTACAAGAAACAAAAACTTTCATATCTTACTTTTTTATAATTTTTAAACATAGTAGCAACCTGATAGTTAATCATAACGGTTCTGTTTAGCTGCGCATATGACTGAAAGGTTTTTATTCTGCACTCTTCTCTTTTAATGTTAATTTTATGCTGATTATTTATGTTTTGATTTGTTGTATTGTGATTTTAATGTCTTTCTTATTCTGTAAAGCACTATACAAAAAACTTGCCTTGCCTACTATTAATATAACTCAAACAGAAGTAAAACATGGCGTGCTAAAACTAGTATTTGAAAATGTACTCAAACTAAATTAGTACCCAGTTGTGTGAAAGTACACGGTGTGAAGTACCTCATTGGAGTGCGTTCTGTTCTGATGCTTGGCCCGGTCCGAGGCGTTGGAGAAGGCTTTGTTGCAGCCCTCGTGCTCGCAGACGTAGGGCTTCTCTCCGGTGTGAGACCTCAAGTGGGTCTTTAGGTTCTCCAGGCGAGAGTAGGCTTTGGCACAGCCCTCAAACTGCAAAGAGACAGAGAGTACATTTGTTTATTTATTAGAGATGTAACAATAACCGAAATATCGTGATATCGTATCGTCAAAGGTAATATTATCGAATTATAAGCTTCTTTGCTTAAATGTGTTGTTTTATTGTAGTGACAGTTAGAAACACAGATGAAACTATGTAGACCGTGATGTTTTGTTCCAATTCAATGCAGACAGTATAAGAAATAACTTAACTTGAGAACTTTTTTTATCTTAGTTCTTTGGAATATGGCAGTTAACATAGAACCAAAGGCCTGTTAATGTTTTTTAAAAGGAAAAAGTAGCATTTCTTCAATTCTGTTAGCATCTCTACAATATCGCGAAAAAATATCGTACCGTGAAATGCATATCGTGACACTATCATACAATGAGATTCGCATATACAATACAAAACATTTACATTTTTTTTGTTTTAGTCTAGTTCTAGTCAACAAAAATACCACGCAAATTTATCTGTGTAATCCCTCAGTCGTCCAGGTCTGATCCATAGTAAAACCCAACTTAGGTGGAGCGAAAAAAAACTTTTTGTCCAGCTGACAGATTTAACTTTGGCTTTTACCTTGCGAATTTAGTCAACTACATCCATAATTATTTCAGTCAACCGCAAAATATCTTTTAGCTATGATAAATAATAGCTAAAAGAGTTTGTAATTTATAAGGGCAGGTTGAAAAGTGGAACTTGGATCTAGTCTCCACCTGTTCCTTTCATTCATTATGTTTATTTTTTATTATATTTTTTTATTTTGGTGACAACGACAAAAACGAAAAAAATATTTGAGTCAACCAAATGAACACACCACCCTGCGTGATGTCATCTGAAACAGTAACATGCCCACCCGCCTGTAAACATGGTCGATGGCACAGGCACATCCCCGCTCTGTTTATGCCCAGCTGGTTGGTTGGCGACTGCTGTTTAAATGTAATCTAGCCTTGGCCCGGTGCCCGCCTACTGTGCCGTGCCACACAAAGCCAAATGCGGGGTAAAAAGGGGCCTATTATCTGCAAAAACTAAACTAAAGTGTGAGGCTTAGAGACAATAGGGCCTCTGTTTAGTCTGTTGTTTCTGGTGCACGGTACAAGCTATAATTTAGTATTCCTCCTGAGCTGTCATTGTGGAGGCTTCAAATGAAAAAAGAAATACAAGTTGATCCAAAAATTTTTGTAAATTTAAAAGATTCCACCTCAAAAGAGAAGATTAAAAGAGACGTAGGAGAAGGGCTTGTGCAGATATAGTAACTTTCAGATAATATTATTCAAGTAGAAGTAAAAATAGTGATCAAAGTTGTTACTAAAGTAAATGTGTTTAAATTCTTTTAGTGAGTAACTGTTAAGAAATACAGTCTGATTCATGTGTTAGTAATGTTATCCAGATTATTGTATTTTTCAAAGATTAAACTTGGCAACATGGTGGCAGATTGATTAACACTTCAAGCCTCACAGCTAGAAGGTCACAGGTTCAGTTCCTGGAGCGTTAGGTGCCTCCTTATAGCTAAAAACACACATACTTTTCAGAGTATTTTTCCAGCAGCCTACTTTTACTCCTACTTAAGTAATATTATTATTGAAGTAACAGTACTCTTGGTTGAGTAAACGTTTTGGTTACTCTTCCCACTGTGAGTGAGTCTAAAAGTAACAAAAGCTTTATGTTGACAATATGAAATGATTTGAACATTCGTGTTTCAGACAAAATGTATTTTTTCAATTTTTTGTATCAGTTGAAAATACCAGATTTTGCGCATTATTTAATCTTTTGTCCTTCCTCTTTAAGTTACTTTTACTTGAGTAATTTCTTGGACCACTACTTTGCACTTGTGCTTGAGTAAAACTATTTTGTAAGTAACGTTACTCTACCCATCCCTGGTTTAGTGTCACTTTATACATATCTTCTTGTAATATGGGTTACAGAACATCAGTCTTGGCCCATAAGGATCCCTCCATAGCCTCTTGCTCGTCTGCATATTTTAATTACTCATCCCCACAGTCAGTCAGCCTTTCACATGGCCTTCACCGCTCATGTGTTTAATGTATTCAGAAGAACTTGGGCGCCGCTTTGAAGACGTCAAAAACAGCCTCTGCGATCTGATCTTCACCCGGCGAGCCAGAGACGAACCCCCCATGATTTATCAACACAGAACATATCGCCACAAAGAATTCTCAAAGATGTGTCTGATTAGTTTGTACAGAGGGTAAAAGAGAGATCTAACCTGGAACTGGGTTGAAGAAATAAAATATCGAAACTTGAGTTGGGAAGTTTAGTCAAGTTTTTTAAGTAAGCAGAGGAATTCAAATTTTTGGATTAGAAGTAAACATATTGGTTGTGTTTGAATGATGGGTTTTCCAGGCAAGATAGTAGCATAATTAAGCTATTGCTACATCCAGACAAGCTAAAGGTCCACTACAGAGTCATAATATGTTAAGCTAATAATGTTTTTTTGATTGTAATAGATTTAAAGTTGTACTGTGTAACATTTCTAGTAGTTTCTGCCACTTGCTTGGGACCATGGAGGTGTAATTCTCTGGAATGTTCCACAGAATGACATTAATCTTGCATTCATTAAATTATAGGCGTTTTATTGCTCAGAAATCCCGTACAGAAAGTGAGTGGGGTCGCCTCTTTGCAGATCTGACCCGTACCTTGGCCTGTACATCACCTGCTTGTTTCCATCAAGTTAAATAACTTTGAGGAACATTCCGGGCAAAATAATAACATCTCCATGGAGACAAGCAAGTAGCAGACTCTCCACCAGAGAAGTTACATAATGCGCCTTAAAGTCTATAAACCTGTGTGTAAACTTAGTCAATGTCCTTAGTCAAATTTTAGGTTTAATAGCATGATTTTATTGTGATATTAACAGGGAAAATCAGCAAGAAAAAAAACCCTCAAGGTTGTTTTGGTGGTGTTTGTAGTGAAAGGTTATCACTGGTAAAAAAGGATGTCAGCCTGACCGAGTATGAGGTAATTTATATTTACTTTAGGAGATAAAGTTTTCACATCTTATCATAATAATGTGGATGTTGCAACAGCCTTGGAAATTCTTCTTTTCAAGACTTCAGAGCTCCCATTTGGGCTCATATTTAAATCTTGTAAGTTAACCAGTAGTTCAGATAATTTTATAATATCAACTAAAACACTATAAATTAATTATCACTATTCGAGCAGTTAGTGTCTTGTATATGTTATAAAGATCTAACTAAATTCATTTACTGCTTCACTTCACTGTGATTGGTTAAATCCACCTGTCACGGCATAACAACGCCCGACAAATAGGAAGAGTGGATGGGGAAGTGTTTGTTTTTTTGTTTGAGCATAAACTGCATTAAACAGAAATGAAGTGAATCACTATGACGATATCACAAAAAATACATATTGTCAAAGGATCAGATAACAGTTTAATTTTTATCGCCATATTGCTCAGCCCTTTTTACAATGCTGATTTGAAGCTTCCTGTTTTTATGTGACATTTTGGGGACTTTTCACCATTCATAAGATATATTTTGTTTTAAAGAAGAGCTATTGTGCTTCTATCTGCTATACAGTTATAATCTATGACACCCGTGGATCATTAGGTTATAAATTGCCCATTTAAAATCGCAATATTCATCTAAAACGACTTAATAAAAGAGACAATTTATGCCAAAATGACTACGCGACGCTGCCGAATCCTACGAGTATCACCATTTAAGAAAATAAAATTGAAGAACGAAGTAAGTACAGAGCAGTGGGCGTATAAATGTGGAGGTGAAAACGGAGGTTGATCGGCAAAATGGCGTCTTGAAAATAAGCGATTAAAGATTGCTCAAACATGCACGAATCGCTCCAAAAACAACTTCGAGAAGGTAAGTGAGAAGGGGAAACAACTACAACATGATTAAAAGCTCTACAAGTCGATTTTGCATAATAGGTCTGCTTTAAATTGCTAACTGCTATGGCAACAGTCCTAAGTTTCCATCATTCTGAAACCCGTGGACCATCACCGAGACTCCCTACGTGAACTTACTGTCCTGCCCTGACCCGCATGTGCATAAACTATAACCTCAACAACAAACCAGCGTGGATGTAAGTCCTTCTCCACCTGTTTGGAGTTATGACCATATTATGGGAATGCACGCTCTCCCACTTTAGCCCCGAGACGTCCATCTGCCTCTGCTCACGTTGATTAGCGCTGGCTCGTTGTAGGTCCTTCCTTCTTACCGTGCATTTGTGAGGCTTCTCTCCGGTGTGGCGCCTCATGTGGACCACCAGCATGTACTGCGCCTTAAAGGGCTTCTGCTCCCGGGAACACTCCTCCCAGCGGCACACGAACTCCTTCTTCTCACCGTGAATGTGGTCATTGTTGATATGCTGAAAATAAAGAAAAAGTTATTTAAACTGTGTGACACAAATTTTCGCTAACTGCTAATTATTAACCCCATGTTCTCAAACGAATTTTTTCATTTTCCAGATTTTTCAATCTGGTCTCAAATGCTAAAGGCCCCGTAGAAGCAGCTCTTGAGGTCAAAATATGTCCGCTGCGTGCTGTCTGCATCTAATTTGAATGTTTTTTATTGACTTATAATCAGCAAGTGCGTGTTAGTATGCTAGTTGTCGTTAGCTTAACTGTTTAAAATGAACTAGCTCTGTTTTTCACATTTTTAAGACCCTAAAAATCAGCGCCTTTGATAATATAATGAAATAATGCTCCTGAACATGTTTAAAATGTGCACTGTGAATAAAAAATAAATCTTTAAAATCTTAAATTGTGAATTCCAACATGTCACTCTATTATAAAATGAAGTAAGCCAAATGGTATATTCCGGAAGAAACTAAATACATCTAAATAAATGATATCACTGCGCAAATGTTGTCAAACTGGTCCATGTAGTCGATAAAAAAAGCAGTTTTCACAAAATGTACCATAGTTTTTGAATATTGCATTGAATTCATTATGCTGTCCTACTCACAATGTAATAACTTGGCAAAAACACTAACTTAATGTAATTTAATCATATCAAGCCCGTAAACTAATCATATTTGACGTTTTTTTCAGTCTTGAATGATGTGTTATCTTTGTTTCGGACTTTCATTGTATCATTTGATTATGTAACCGACAGCGACATAAAAACCCAATCCCATAATATAATAATAGATAATATAATAAAACAAAATTAGATTAGCTTTCTGATGACAGATACTTGTGAAGAATTTTTCCAGCCAAATCCGAACCACATGGTACAAAAATAGCTTGGATATTGTTTACGCGTAGGTCGACTCAGCACATTCCTGTCTTGTTTCCCACCGAACGCCGCTCCCCTTTACATCACACACAGTCAGATGAATGGGCCTATCTATTATGGCCTGTCCGCGACAACTGACAGTTACTGATTCACCAATTCAGAGCAGCAACAAGTTTAAAAGTGTCATTTGTTTGTTCAGGCGCCGTGAGCGTGGTGGACTTCCTCGCTGAAGGACAGAAAGAGACAGGAAAGAGTCACTATCACGTTTACGGCCTATTCTCTTCTTTTTCGGCGGTAAAGGAAGTAGGTGACTTAAGTTCCTCAAGACGTGTAAACCAAAACAAAATTGGGCTATTTGTGCTTTACAAGAGTTTGCGTCATGGCTGGGTCCTAAAGATAATTTTTAAAGCTGCAACCAGTTCTAGGTGATTGTTACTTTTTCATTCTATATTTATTTCAAATTATTGTGATTTTTTTTTGTTTGATTTCGGAATATACAACAATGGTACACTTACTGGCTGAATTAATTACTTAAAAATGTAAAGGGCAGGTATTTGAGCAAAATGTGTCTTGTCTCAGTATAAATATATTGTATAAGCAAAATAAATCCACTGTTTACTGTCTGTCTGCATCTAGTTGTAAAGTGTTTTATTATCCGATAATCAGGAAACGCACTGTTACCATGCTAGTTGTTATTAGCATTACCGTGGCAGTAAAAATCCGCTCTTGCCTCTAAAGATTGTGAAAAGGAATCATTTTGAACCACTGCAAACCGTTTAAAATGAACTAGTTCTGTTTCGTGTCGAATTTTAACCTGACCTAACCTTTTCTGTGCAATGTATAGATTTTAGTTCAGTTACGTAAACTAGCTATTTTGAACAATTAACTGATGCTTACAAACAAAATTTAAAGGTATACTATGTAACTTTTCTCATTGTCTCCATGGTAATGTTATTGCTTTACCTAGAATGTTCCACAGTAAAGCAAAATGATATATCTTGGTGTTTTTATTGCTCTAAAAAAACATGCATTTTTACTCTCGGTGATGTCGCCTCTCCGTAGACATGACGTAAACTTCGCCTGTCAAAGTCACTTGCTTGTCTCCACGGAGATCGGACAGTTTAATACCATACTGTGGAATATTTCAAGCAAAGCAATGACATCTCCATGGAGACAAGCAGATGGCGCAACCTGCACCAGAAATATTAGATACTGTGCCTCTAACCTGTACGTGCTTTAATTTTTCCACCACAGTCAAACAGCCACACACCCAACAGTACCACCCTGCTTACAAGGACATCCCTACCCACAATCCTTCACTTCTATTTGTAGTCGAACTCGGCTGGGAGAAACGGAAACAAGCGCGCGGCCTCTATTTGCAGGTTATATTAGGCACAAGCTCAGTGTTCTGGGGGATCGTCAGCCGGGCTAAGTCTGGGGAGCAGGGCCCAAAAGTGAAGCGGCAGGTGTGCGCTTCTGCTGATTTAGTGAGACGATTGAGACCAAACAAAAATGTGTTCAGGGAGTCGCTGTCACGGAAAAAAATGTCTGCAAAAAAAACGATGGGTCCAGTGCGATTTCTGGAGTACGAAAATGCAGTTAAGTTTTAAGTTCTATTTGGGACGAATTTGTATTTCTGATTTGAAACGGTTCACAGGAATTCATCAGCCAGTCGATATGTAGATTAAAGAATGAACCATTTTACAGTGTGAAACGTTTTTGGTTGTCTCCACAGAGATATCACTGTTTTGACTGGAATGTTCTATAGAATATCATTAAACATATATATTTCCATGGAAACAAGCAGGTGAAGCACACAGGCCAAGTTACGGGTTAGATCTATTGCTAAAATACAAAAAAAAAACATATTTTAGCAATGTAAACATGAGGATGATAGACGAGTTTAATGTCATACTGTGGAAAATTCCAGGCAAAGCAATAACCTCTAGGAGAAAAGTTACATAATGTGCCTTTAACTGTTCAAGTTTATAGTTGCTGTGTATACAAAATAAATATGATTGATTTCAAAAACAGTGATGATTACCTTTGAATCCTCTTCTACCTTAATAGAAATTGACATCTTAAATGCCATTTGGGAGAATAATGATTTCTTAACAACAAGGAAGTGCCTGCATTGTTTAGCCTAGCTGTATGCTAACACCATTTCCGCCTGCAGTTTTAGCACCTTTTAACTTCGGACTTGTAGCAACCACTTCATCAAACCATAATGATTTCCCAGTCTGTACTGTCAAACTTTGTCACACGCCGACGGCTTTAAAACGCATTAACCTCAGCAGATCCCCTCAGCTGTCCTTTCCTAGCAAATTGGCATACTTTCACACACTACGGAAGCTGGGGAGGGCCAAAGTTCTTCGGCGCTAACCCTGGTTCTGACTTGTAGCGCCCCGCGGTGAACCCTCCCGTCAGCTCTCGGGTCTCTGGTCACGACACATTCCCCTCTTGGTGTTCACGTGACAGTCAGCTAGCTTAACCCACGAGGGGGACTGGATTTACGGCCGGCCCTTGAGCTTCGGGGGCCGGGCTCGGGGGCGAGGGGTCGGGGGTCGGA
>KN475132.1:6077-18379 GCA_000787095.1 Periophthalmodon schlosseri
CATTATAGTACCACTGGGAGGACAGTTAGCCGATTATCTACGCACACACAACATCATGTCCACCACAACGGTCCGTAAAATTATGAACTGTGGAGGTAAGGCAATAATAATGACTAAGCTAACAGCTAAAATAATGGTATATGCTAATGTTTGCCGCTGCCTATTAATGTGTAATAGGGTTTGGGATGGAGGCGACGCTGCTGTTAGTGGTGGGTTACTCTCACAGCAAAGGAGTTGCAATATCCTTCTTAGTTCTAGCTGTGGGCTTCAGTGGTTTTGCAATATCAGGTAAGTCTATATAATGCTAAACTTGATTTTGTTTTCATTTATTTAACAAAACAATAATGTTGCAATATCTCATGTAGGTTTCAATGTCAACCACCTGGACATTGCTCCTCGCTATGCCAGTATACTGATGGGGATCTCCAACGGTGTGGGTACTCTGTCAGGGATGGTCTGTCCTCTTATAGTGGGGGCCATGACTAAAAACAAGGTAAGTTATCTACAGTGTGCCTTACCTTGCACTGTGTATGGGTTTCAGCTTAGGCAAGGCAAGTTTATTTGTATAGCACAATTCAAAGTGCTTTATAAAATAAGAAAGATATTAAAATCACAATACAAACAAATCAAAACATAACTAATCACAAATAATCACCATAAAATTAACATTAAAAGAGAGGAGTGCAGTATAAAAACCTTTCAGTCATATGCACAGCTAAACAGAACAGTTTTGAGCCTGGATTGAAACATTGTCAAAGTAGAGGCCTGTCTCACTGTTACATGCATCATTTTGAGGACTTTTTCCCATTCAGATATATTTTGTTTAAAATTGCTAATCGCTATGGCAATGGTCCTAATTTCTCAGCTTTCTGAAACCTATAGATAGAATGCAATGTAGAAAAAAAAAAAGACTGATTTCATTGATTCACGTAAAAATGGAAATGCGTTGTGTAGATTCTGTTCACACAGAAAAAAAACTCCAAGATTCAATCATGTCCAATAAGGAAAATATGCATTTTAATGAGACAAATTCTGAAATAACTTGATAATCCACATGATGTGTCTTAGCATTTCACACTAGTGTAATTAAAAGAAGAGTGAATGGCAAATACAGAGGAAATGAACACCCTGGCCTTGTCTCTTTCCTGTACTCCAGACCCGGGAAGAGTGGCAGTACGTCTTCCTTATTGCCTCCCTGGTGCACTATGGGGGCGTTGTGTTTTACGGTATCTTTGCTTCGGGTGAGAAACAACCCTGGGCAGACCCTGAGGAGACCAGTGAGGAGAAGTGTGGTTTTATCGATGAAGACGAGCTGGCGGAGGAGACTGGTGACATCACACAGGGATATGGTGCTATGGCAGGACCGGGTAAAAGCTACGGAGCAACTGCCCAACTCAACGGAGGTTGGGTACAGGACTGGGACAAGACTGAGGAGTACGTCCAAGAACCAGCGCAAAACATGTATGCAGAGGGAGGCTATTCTTAAAAAGGGCAAAACGGGGGTGAGTCAACCTAAATGGATTGCACAGATGAATTTATAATTAGCTGTTTAAATTGTATCGAAATACCTATGACTATAATTCAAATGCCAGTGTAAACAGATCCGTAGCTAGTTGCAATGCAGAACAATCCCTGTTAATTAGAGTTATTATTATGATATCTATTGTATATAGCATAGTGTAGTAGTAGGAAACTGCAGGCTATAGTGCCATGGACGATGTGATTTTCCTGTGTTGCTTTTGGGTCCATTCCTGATAAAGACAAGTCACCTTATTATTATATCAGAAGTCTGCACAAATAAAATGTCTTCAATTCATATTCTTGTGACAGGTACGTTGAAGTAGTGCCCATTTCGCAATGTTTCACCATAAGCTACCATTTGTGTTATAGAATAGTACTGCTACTACAGGTTTAAGATGTTTTCATATTGCTATAAATATGTTTCCTGGCACTTCATTTTGTGTTAGGTTCAAGCAATTTGTGTAGAGTAGTACAGTATAGCAAATCCTACCCTTAAAGCACAGACTTATGACATCATAATAGGGCAACGGAACTTTTTTTGGCAGGGATTTTCCTATAGAATGATATAGATAAGATATTCCTGGTTCAACAGTAACATAGAAATTCCTCCAAACCTCATTAAAGTACTTGAACAACATGCACCAGGAAACACTGCAGTTGACTATCACATCGGGTCTTACCACTTTGATTGCACTCAGACAAATATAAGTATTCATAATCTAAAAAGAAGACTATTCCGTTTCTCTAATGTGTGTATGTACTGTATATATCTGTATACTGTTTCTGTGAGACTATTGTGCACTTGGGTCGTTGATCTGTGTTTAACATGAATATAAAAAGGCCATATTTTTCATGGACAGAACCTTTTCAGGGAGATGTCTGCTTGCAAAAAAGGCCCCTATCTCGTGATCGAGGCCTATAAACATACTATAATATCAAAATAGCGTGAGTGCTGTTGAACTGTAGAGTTTTAGTGTGCGTTTGTTGCATGAAGTTGCTCAAATTAATGTTGTCCATTGACAGTCCATATTGAACATACTGCAATGATATCTGAGTGTCTTCTGCCAATATAAATAATAATAAATGAAACTCCTAAAAATCAGGTGATGGTTGCAGACCAAGAGACGATTGTTTTGAATACATTGTTGAATTGATGTTCGGTGTGCATTGCAATAATTTCTGTGAACCAGCTGCCAATCCATCACACCATGTTTTGCAATGCCTTGCTGTATCTAACTGTAATTGTTTTGAAGTCACGTGATGAACAACATTAAGTGTTTTATTAAAATACTATTGTCTGAGGTCGATTGCACTCCCAATGGCCAGACATGGTATTGCATTTGACAGCAAGAATGCAGTGTACTGTATTTGAACAACCAGGTTTTTGTGCTTTATTGGTGTTTTTCATTGTCACCAACTTTATTGCCTCTTTGATATTGTCAAACTTGAGTGAACCATGTTAATAGATGGCTCTTCCACCTTGATTTCTATTTGCTCAAATTTGTTGCCGCAAGGATATTTAAAAATATAAGAATATAACGAATGTTTATGATGACCAAACAATGCTTTATTGGCTTTGTGCCTCGAGTTTATGTAAAACAGACAAATGTGATTTTATGGCTTCTATAAATGTGTTTATTGAAGAGGTATGTAGATGTCAAAGGTATTATAAAAATGCTCATATCATTTTATATAAAACATACAATATCAAGCTTGTTTTTGTTGTGCTTTCTTTCTGTTTGTTGATGGGAACCTCATGTTGAATGGGTACTAGTCCTTTGAGATTGTCACACCATCTAACCAGCTTCCCTCTCCAATCTGTGTCGTGCATTTCCAATTCATTCCGTGTTTCTCATTAGGAAATCAATGGCCTTGGCCTCTTGAGTTCAGGGGAGAGTATTGGTCCTTGTCGTTCAGTAATTGGTGTAAGGGGAGAGGAGCACCAATGCTAATGCTATTACAGTGTATCTTAGGAAACTCCAGTTATTTTCGACTTCACTAGTGTCTGGCATTGTTTATAAGCTGTGAAAAAGGTGTCATGTGGGTGTATAATAGTCTGATGAACCTGTTAGTAACAACAAATCCATGGGTTTGTGAGTGATGAAAGTCTAGCACTGTTGCCATAGCAATTAACAATAAAAAAATCTTTTAAATAGGCAAAGGTTTCAGAAAATATCACCTATAAACAGGAAGCTAAAATCCAAATGACTGAAACTCGATTACATTTTCATTAATTGCACTGCCCTAATTCAGTGTATGTTATATCAATATGTAAATCATGAAAGAAAGAAGAAAGTCACTTGTGTGTCCTCTACTGTTACATGTAGGCCATTCAGATATTGACTAGTGCTTAATAAAATCCCTGTTTAATCAATAATGTTTAAGACCAGTATATGTAAAATACAATGGTACTAGTAATGATTCTGCTTAAGCTAACACAGAATAGGAATAGAAATATTATATTGCATCCGATCTGCACATTACACTATGCAGCAAACTGTTGGGGTGCATTCATTGTATCTGCAGTCATCAACACCAAAAATATCAAAGTCGGTCATAAAATCTTGGTTTCTAATTCATGTCTCATAACCAAATATAACTTGGTGTACTTATTGTTTCCTGGAACAGCAATTTGTCTCATTGGTTTGGACATAAAGTAAGAAAATATATATTTGTTCAAATAATTTGTGGATGTAGTGAAAGAGGGTTGATGAACAAGAAGGGAACACAAAGGAAAGAGTTAAGGTATCTCAAAGGTTCTGTGGTTAAGTAAGCAAATATTTTACACTAATTTGACCAGGTGTTTACTGTGGTACTTGTTTCGTTTGCAGCATATGTGAAGTCTAATAAAAGTCGGAGCACCTGCTGTGGCATCTTAAGTGAGAGGTGTGCAGAGTGGTGTGATGATTTTCCCTCTGGCAGATCATTCAACACAAGCCGACAAACCGCAGCCGCCTGCCTCTGACTGAGCTGCTAAATTATTCAGGGAAACATGGCGCCCATTCACTTTCTCTCTTTCTCTCTTTCTTTCTTCATCACTCCTGTTCTCAGCACAAATTACCAGATTGTTATAAGGCCTGACTGAACACATGGAAACATTAACTAATAAGAATGCTAGATAATTGCAGTCAGTTCAGGATTTAGGATAGGGGTGGGTGATATGGCAAAAAATGTATATCATGATTTTCTTGGAGGTAGATCACAATTTTTATCTTTTTCAATTCATGTATACTTTATATTTCATTTATCTATTGCCTTTACGAGGTAAATAAAGACATCTGCTTCTTATGAAATTTCACTCTTCACTGTGATTGGTTAAATCCAGCTGTCACTCACTCCCTTACAGAGACTAAGCAATAGGAGACGTGAGTGGGGGAAAGGCGTTTCTGTTGAGCAGACAGCTGTGAATGACAAAATGACCAGATGATTATCACAGGGATCAAATCATGATTAGATTTTTGTCACTATATCGCCCAGCCCTAATTTGGGAGTGGAAGTTAGTAATAAAAGTGAAACAAATACTCCAGATTAGTCAGTGTTGAGTAAAAAACACATAGTCCTGGTTAGTACTGTGTGCAAGTGCTTTTTCTTCTAAAGAAGAAATGATAGACAGGCAGGAGGCTGATAACAACAGGAGGTGCTATGCTGACATCAAGTTTAAACACATGATTGACACTTTAAGTACTGTATGTTTAGCAGGCAGAAAGAGAATTTAGTCAATCATAGCGCTGTTTTATTTAGACATACCCCAATTGACTTTTTGGCACATCAAACTTCACAACTTCTTCCTCCAATAACCTGCTCATGCCAAGAGTCTAACTGCTCCTTGAGTTGTAACTTGGACTTGTTAATTTGACAGAAAACCCAATTGTCCCGGCAGCCACGTGGAACATGTTTTCTCAAGCCTAACCAGCCAGAATGGTCACGCCTGCTGCACCAGAGATGTGCCTGTTAGGCTCCCACCACCAGTAATTGGAGGATATCTGCCAGAATATTTTTTGCCAATAATGCAAGCTATATACTATATAGAGCCAAAAGTGGTGGATGAAAGGACTACTCTAACCTTATATGAATATTTATATAGAAAAAGAAGATAATAATGATATGAAAATAAAAATGTTTAATTTGGCCCCAAAACTGCACAAAAATTACCCAATACCCTAAAAGAAGATGACATTTTGTGACATCTTTAGAAGGGACATTGTGGGGGATTTGATAGTGGTTGTGGGGCAGGTGCCGTTTGACTCCTATGGGACTGTAATGGGATGAAGCCCAGCCAGATGAGTGTTTGATGACAGGGGAACACTCCTCCCCTGGGACATTGCCTGCAAGTAATTACACCACTGATCCCCTATCCTCTCTCTCTCCGGTCACCACAATCACTGCTGTATGCTCAATATCTTAAAAAATGTAATTTGTAAATTACATCTCACAATTTCAAAATAGTATAAAAGTAATTACAGTTTAACTTCATTTCTAGTTGCTTACCAAGCGGGTAAATTTAGTCTACACACCTCTATCTTGTGCCTTGCTAATCACTTTATTAATGAAGAGTGTGGAACAACAAATCAAATTTGTGTCATGCAAATAACATTATCACGTCTTATTTAAATGACTGAAAACAACACAGCTTTAATGCAAAACTGAAAAATATATGGTACAGGGTATAAAAAATTATATCAGGGATAATGCACCAAACAAGGGTTAAACTGTCACAGATGCCACACAATTGTAAATGTTAAGAATAGAGAAGATAGGATTCCATCTTGCTTTTCCACAGAAAAAATAGTTGTACGCATGTGAGGAAATCCAAGCTGGTCTTCGCCATCTCCCCTCCCCCACAACACACAGTGTTAACAGCTTCCTCACAGCCCTGTGATGCTCTCGCAGACAAAGGAGGAGGAGAGGCTGATAAGATTTTACACGATACTGTCAGCGATAGCACTTCGCTCTACAAGCTCTAAATTGATTTTAACATTAAGGTAATGTGGAAAGCTTAGGCTGTCAAGGGTGGGTGTATACAGTGGAATGATTATTATTAATTTAAGATTTGTGATAGAGTTGGGGCTAAAAAAGAAAAGTGTTTAAATGCAAATACAGTAGCTATACTCTAATAATGACAAGTTAAAGCTTAGAGCAATTCATTTCATATGTGAATCTAATTATGGTAAAGATGTGTAGATATACCTCCACTGACTAGCTATAGTAAATCTTGAAATATACCGCTTAGAATCGACTAAAGCAATCAATGCCAGTGGGTGTATTTTTTTTTGCTTGATATGTTATTCTATCTGATCATTTGATGTGCAACTACATCAAATATAATAAAGCCGCAAGCAGCAATGATAGCCCTCGCCACTGTGCACACATCCCGCATGCACCCGCCAGTGACTTGCAAACACCATGAACTTGTGACCACCTCTTAATCGCAACCGCCCCTGAATAGCGACTGGCCCTGGACCAAAATCTAGGACTAGATAGGTTTCCAATTGACATCTGTCAAAGTGGCGGCAGAAATGCCATCCGATGTGGCCGACTTCCTGTTTGATATAGAGCATTGCTCCAATTATGTTTTAGTCCTCATGTGTCCTATCACTATGAATTTCATTAGCCTAAGGCGCTGTAGAGCCAATTTCTGTGGACCATGTAAAATATTGTTGTGAGAATAAATTTTGCACTAAGCTGGTTCACTCTGCCAACTTTGGTGCTTTTGAGTCAGAGTGCTATTCACTTAGGAGTGAATAGAAGCTTTGGAGGACCCTAGAGGCAAAACTGTACGTAATAGGGCATGGGTCTCACTGGCTTTTCTGATTAGAGGCATGTAACAGAATTTTCTGAAAAGTTTCACTAATTAATGTCAAAGTCATTTTTTTCTCCCCATTGTAAACTTGCACTCTAGCATTGATCACTGTGTTTGACATATCAGTGCAATCAGTGGCAGAGATCACGCAACAGTGATTCAAATTTGCTCTCTAGGCCAATGGTTGTGGCCATGAGAGGTCATCAAGAAATAGCAAATTAAGTTGTTTTTTTGCCTTAATTTCCCCATTTTTATCAGTTTTTGGAGGATAAAGCATGGATTTTGAAAATCTATGTCTCTATTTGTGGCATGCCAAATCTGAGCTCATTTGGACCAAAAACCAAGGACTAGATTGGTTTCATACAAAGGGAGTAAAAATGACAACTGAATTTCAATCCAATATGGCCAACTTCCTGTTCATCATAGGGCAGTGCTCCAATTCAAATTTAACCTTGTTTCATGGAGCTCTATCACTGTTCTGAATTTCATGAGCCTACTCCAAAATTTGTCTGTTCCCACTCCCAGTGGGGTCCAATTTGTGGTCGCGGATTTGAATTGGTTCGCGTCAGGGATTGACATAATGCCCGTTTTATCAAATTTTTTGTTAGGCCGGTTGATCCTATACCCCTATGTAACACTTTTCATTGATGTTCAGGGGGTCAAAAATGCAGCCATTTTTGGGAAAAAAAATAATAAAAAGAAATCGATCAGGAACAATGCTATGTTACTTCATTACTGGCATTGACCAAAAATTATAAGATCATTTCTTTAATTACAATTATTTCAGCCCAATCTTTCTCATATCCCTGTCTACGTGTTTGATGACAGTGGCCTCTCATTACTGGGGATGCCCAGACTCGGACACAGGTGTGCACTGGCCCCTCTCCCGCCTATGTGATCTGTCACCAGGCCCAGACGGGGGGGGGGGCAGACTGGAGCGGCTTAGGCACGTGCCGCTATGGGATAGCCTCTCCCCCTCCTTCTCCTCCCCGTCTCTCGAGAACGCTATTCACACACCAGATGGGGGCTGGATCTGAGGTTTTTTTTTTATGAATGCTAGCCCTCACAGCCTTTCCTTCCTTTATTACCACATGCTGACGGAGAGCAATTTAACAATGGAATTACATTGTGCTGGTGGGGAGACAAGCTCAAGGATATAGTATAATGATTTCAACTACAATTATTGCAAAGACTTAAAACTGGTCAACTCTTTTGTTGTACCAGAAAACAACCCTATAATTTTCCATTTAAGGTTACGAAAAGGGCCATTTATTTTCATTTAGCTTTGGATAAATGGGAGGGAATTGGCAGGGTGGGTCATTTGTGGCTTTTACCACAAAGAATTTAGTGGATCCAATAAAAGTGTGATACTGCATTGGTGAATAATATACAATACATCAATCAAAACAACAACAACAACAACAACAGACTGTTTAAATTTCACCTTATTTTGAACAAAATGTTATATTGTAGTAGAACTGCCAACAATAATAATGTCTTAATTAACACTACTTCTGACAATGTGTTAAAATGCATGCAACTTTCATTTCCTAAGCTTGACACTAAATATTTCTTTCTGGCAACATTCATTAGTGCATTTGGGGAAGCAGGTGACAGTAAAGGTGCGTTCAAACGTACACACACACATCTATATCTAGGTCTATATTAGGGCTAAGCTGGGCCCAAATTATGTACTAACACACACCCTGAATCACTGCTGGTGGGTGCATATGTTGTTGATTGGCTGCTGATAAATTGGGTGTGTACATGTGGCGCCCTACTCGGTGACCCTTGTCTGTCTCTATGTGAATGGCTGGTGCTGAGTTAAACGAGCCGTGGACTGTTGGTGTTTCCCGTCTGCTGCAGTTATGTCACACAGTGGCCATTGTAGTTAGAGCTGTGATTGAACACGCCTCATGTGGCTAAACGATCCCTCGCTGCACATTTATTGATACATGTTCATGAATTAGTGGCTGACACAAACTATCAATTTAAAATTCAAATGTTTTGTTACCACAAAAAATCTGATTTTTATGTACTCTTTTTTGTTGTTATTTTTGCCATATAGATTATGCTATTGTAACCTTTGATTTATTTGACTTATATTATTTTATGTATTAACATTAATTTGGGCCATTACTATTTTGTATATTGCTTTGTACTTATTTTATTGATAATTAATATTATTTATTATATTATGTTTGAATACATAATATTATTATTATATTATGTTTGAATACATCACATTTACTTTCCTCATAGTTATATTGTTTCCTATTTGTTGTAGTACAGCGCATTTGGGGAGCGCACTGGAAAAATGAAAAAGTGTGAACGCGCACAGGGCACGGGAGAGAGTTCAGTTGCGTTGCTAAATAAAAAGACGAGCTGTGTACTGTACTGCCGTGTTGGTATATTTTTTTAGCAAGGAAAACAGCAAGAAAATACATCCTAATAAACCTAACTGTAACCCGCCATACCCACAGCCTCAAGAGACTGGTGAAAACAATATATTAGGGTTACACTATACTGCCTGAGCAATGGCTTGAACCATCCCCTCACACATCTATTTATATTCTTAATTATTGTAAATGGAGTTAGAAAACAAGTGTACCTGAAGAGAATGAGCTCTAGAGGATGTGAAGACTCATTGATGATGGTGAACCAGCCCAAGGATTAAAACCTGGGTTGGGAGAAATGCTTTAGGTAAAATCTCATTTTGTGTAAGTTTATTTATTTGTGATATAATGTGTCTTGCATAAAAAAAATTTGTTACTTCAGGTTTCAAATTGTGGTTAAGAATTAAATTACTTTCTATATTGTAAACCCTGTAATTATATTACTTATAGGTACCATGGTGATGATGTGGTAGCAAGGACAACATTGTGAAGCTGAATAATGAAGCCATCAATCTCCTGACATTAATTTTTTCACTGAAAACTGACAATTATTGAGTGGAGTCACATGCTGCGGCTGGTTAAGGAGTGCACATGCTACCATCTGTTCAGAGCAGCGCTACCAACAAAATGTCTTCTTGCTAAGGAAATTAGGAAACTTTTAGTCCAACTGTAATTTATTTTTAATTCATACAGAATGTATGCTGAAATTTAAGACATTTAGGCAAATAATAAATAATAAACAGTTTAAAATAGCTAAAAAACAACATCTGAGCTTTCTTTCATGACTTCATTGAGATGAACGTGTCATTTCTTTAATAATTTCTGACAGTAGATCTCCCCATATACTCAGTCCACTGACATCAAAGTCCCCATCCGTAAACTTTAAAGCCTTCAGCTCAGTTTCCAAATGCTCCTTCAAAGAAACACTGGCTTTAAACAAAGATACAAAGTGCTCCGTCAGATTCTGGAAAGATACAGGAGGATTTTTGCTGACTGGAATCCACTTCCCGTTGTTTATATCATACTCCATTTCTTTGGCCCACTTTTTGAGGATATCACTGTACATATCTCTAAATCTCAAATGCTTTTTGGCTATGTCTGCAAGAAGTGACGAAGGCAGTGAATGACACATGTATTCCAAAAAGTTCTGCTTTATCTCTAACCAGTCCAAAATTAACATAAATTCTAAGTCCATTCTTGATTCATTTTGTAAAGCAGCACTGATTACTCCACAAAAATGCTCCTCTGCATTTTCACATCCTTGAAGAACAGAGTCCAAAAACTGGTTTACTCTATGGCCATCACTGCTTTGCTTCACCACAGCACCCAGTTCTTCCAGTAACAGGTTACCTTGAACTTCAGCATCAGGGCCAATTCTGGATGGTATGTCCACATTCCCCAGCACTTTACACGCAGACTTACTCTCAATAATACTGCTGCAAATGCCTCTCACATCCTGATAACTATTCCCATTATTGCTTAAATGTGCAGGTTTATCAAATAGTATCTTCATGATAGCTACGGGGACATGCGTATTGCGTAATAGTCCTTCCAACAACAAGTTTTGACAGCGCGACAAGTCACTAAAGCAGACCGCAGTGTAGTCTGGGAAAAGTGGACCCAAGCTTCTGTTTGTCTTTTCCAGCTGTCTCTCCATCACCTCTCGTATGGCCGGGTTATGACGAAACCGGTTATGGATGTGCTGGCAGTACAGGGCCCAGTGAAACGCCCTGGACAGCGTCTCCTCGTCCCATCGTGCCACGGCGTCACTGTGCGTCGCCACGGCCAGCAACTCCACGGTGCTCGACAGGTTTTTCACCATCACCTCCATGTGGCGCTGTGTGAGCTCCACGGGAAGTAATGTTGTCTATGGTGATGATCCACAAAATGTCATGCTTTGAGCTTCAGTCGCAGATACATGCTAGGATGGAGGGAAACAGAATGCATTTAATCGTCCACCACTGCTCTACAATAACAATAGTAGGCTACAGTTTGAGCGTGGCACTAGGCAAGAAAAGAAGGCTAAAAACAACTCTAACCCGACAACTAAAGTCTTCATAAACAGTGTAAATGACTCGTTAACTTATTCAGAGAACAACGTGTCGTTCTGGGTGAATAATGCGAGCATCGTTACGTTTACTGTACTTACTTGGTTGCTCAAAAGTCTCCTTCGTCTCCTGTTGCTTTTCCTGACTCTACCGGTTTCACTTCCGCGCATGCGCCGTTTGTTGAACGCGTGCCCAACTTTTTGCATTATGTAAAAATGTAAATAATGATGCTATGCCATATTGCAATTCAATGTCCAGCAAACACGTTGGGGCACTCCTCACTACTTTTTATGAAAATATGAAAATATTTATGAAAATATGTTATAAAATACAATAAAATAGCTAAATAGAAATGAAAGCCTGTGTAATTTACTCATTTAAGTCCACTTTTGTAATAATAGGCGGGATTTTTGTCAAGAGAGAGTAATGAACGATAAAGAGGGGCGAGACGAGAGAGGGCTCGTAGTCGCGGGACTTCCCTCCCATCAGCTGCAGCGTGCTCTGACTACATGTGTGTAGATGTGCGTGTATGAGGCA
>KN475132.1:18893-34744 GCA_000787095.1 Periophthalmodon schlosseri
ACATCAGTAGCCATGTGGATTTAGAGCCATTAAAATGCAGTAAGCAACTACATGAGAGACAACCCTCACAGTTTTTCATGTTCAATTGTGAAATGTCACTTGTGGTTTTGTGACACTTAAGAAGGAGACAGCCTTAAATTTCTATTGCTGTCTACATTTTAAGTGGGCGCAACTTTGTCCAAAACATTGTAAAATAAATACATTTAATATGTTGACATGTGGTTTAATGAGACGGCCTTTTGAGATTTTACAATTAAAACAAGAGATGGGCTAGATTGCTCTATTGCTCTGTACAGTGAATTTGCTATTACAATTACATTGTGCAGAGACAAACTAATGACCATGTATTCTATCTCAGCTTAGGGGTCACTGTGAGCAAATTCAATATTAATTTAAAAAAAAAAAAAAAGCTTGCAGTTAAAAAAACAACAACAATTAAGCTTGTGTTTAAGAAAATTAGACCTATAAGATTTATAGGACAACCTAATATTAGTTATTTATATAGCATAAGCCTATTGTAAACAGCATTTAGGCGAACAGACAAAAAGGTTTTCTCATTGCTGTACTGTGCAGAGGGGAAAGGCATGATAGTCAGGAGGACAGAGTCGCTCTTGTTCTTTATAATTGATGTGATTCTGTTCAGTTGAAAAAATCTCACCGTGTGCTTTGACTGGAGCCATCCTTAGCTGACGGCAGTATGTTATTGCGGCTTTACTGGAGTCATGAGGCCAATGTATATTTGAATACCCCATGATAGAGGTTATCTGTGAGCAAGTCCAATCCTGAGTCTAAATAGGAAAACAGCATGGTTAGGTAGGTGATACTCATGTGTTTTTGGAGTTAGAGTTGAAGAGGTCAAGCTGCAGTGTGGTGAGAGGAGGCAGGTATGCCCCAAAACAACTGTGGGTGTCTCTTGGACCCTTTCATAGTATGCTATGTTTGTTCACCGAAAATCTAGCTTTTGATGCTCTAAATGTGTCAAGCAAGAAAATACAATGTTTTTGTTAAAACTTGGATTCAGTAAAGTTTAGATACTGTAAATTAATTACAAAAATAATAAAAAATGAAAAATTGGGACCAGAAAAAGCTTTAAGGTTGGGTTGTACATTTTTTTGTAGCTGTGCACTATGACTGCTTTGTATGGCTTAGTTTAACTTGACTTTTTATTGAAAAGTTTAATTTGGTGTCCCTTGATAGCAACTGATTTTATTTAAAAGTATATGAGGTTTTGTATTACATTGACTGTGGTGGTGGTGGTGGTGTGATGATATGACTAGACAGAATATGTCAGCAAAAACCTATACAGCAAATGGGGCTTGAGTGTGGTTGGTCCATGTTGCTTGTTCTGTCAATCAACCTGGACATGGGAATCTAACACCTGTATGTCAGAGCTGAGCTCTAGACTTCACTGTGTTTGGGAAGTCTTTAGGAAGACAAGACAACCTTGGTCTGACATCAAGGTCTCAATGCACATAGTGGCCACACCATTGTGTGATTCAGTTACAGCTAACTCCAAAAGGGCCCTGAAGTGTTGCTCAGCTTTAGGGCAGATTCCTTGCATTGTGTCATTACCCATCTGTATATCATCACACAATATAAAATGACTGACAGATTCCTTGTTTGCATAAGGCGGTTCCTTATTTGCCTGCTGTGCTTTTGTGTGTATTTAGACAGAAGGATAAAATGTCCCAATAAAAAATGCCCAATGTAGTCTTTACCATAGAATACAATGATTTGGATTTGGATGCATGTAAACAAATCTGTCTTGTTCTTTTATAGCTCACCAGCCAAAGTAAAGATTTATTGTATCTTTAGTATAATATATAATTAAACTGATAGTAGGTAGATTAAAATTGTTGGTAAATTTTCACAGAATATCTCCAGTATAGAGATATCTTATTTGCTCACACACAGTTAGTTGTTGTAGATATCACTGGCTGCCTCTTGATAAAATTGTTGAATGGAGTGTTGATTGTATTGATGTGCTCTCAACCAGAAGCTCATGGTGGAGTGCTTTATTATTAAAAGTTCTTTGATCAATACTGTATGCATGCCCCAGAATGCAGATTACATGGTGAACCTCAGTGACTGAATCAAGCATTATTATAGAAATGATTTAAATGTACTGTATTGTTCACCTTCACTTCTACAGGGAACCATGTGCAGTTCCCTGAGTCCCAAACAGACCATTGGCCCAGGCCTGACTGACATGCAGCAGTACCAGCAGTGGCTCGCCAGTCGCCATGAAGCCAGCCTGCTGCCCATGAAGGAGGACCTGGCCCTCTGGCTCTCCAACATGCTCTGTAAGACCAGCTCATTAACATGGCTTGGATATCTATAGTATATAATGCATTTTATTTTGACTATTGATGAGAAACTGTGTAATTACAGACCAGTCCAAAAATAGTAGCTTGGCTGTGATGTTGCTGACTGTACTTTTTGGGGGCTTACAATCAATGCAAACCTCATTACTGCTGTTAAGTAACTTGAATTTGTGGACTTACATAGATTTTGCACTAATGAAATGATGCTTCATCGTTAGCTGCTACTGATGAATACTGTAACTGGAATTGGAGCAAAAGTGGCATGAGCATCAGCAAAGTAATGATGCAAATTTACAAATGTTCTAACATGTATCGTTTATGGACCAGTAAGCATCCCAGCTGCTGCATCACTCATGTCCTGAATAAACGTATTTGACATGGCAATACATTGTTTAGTACTTTATAACAATAATTTATAACAATTCATGAATAAGCAATTCTAACAAACTGGCATGCTCAGCCGCACATGAGAAAGACCAATTTTCTCCCAGCATCTCTTTATTTCATTTATGAAGTCTAGCCTCTGCGTCTGGCACCATTTTCCCAGGATATCCTGCACTGGGCTTGCATTTCTCACACCAACTAATTAGCTTCCTGAAACAGACATCGATTTGAACATCTTAAAAAACTCCTCTATCATTTTTACTGTCTCTGACTGCCTATGCTTTTACACTGGAGTCAGCCAAATTACACACCAGTAGTCTGTGTGGACATAATTGCAAATAGTTGAAATTCATGTTGTCTTTATCAAGTTCCCAAATTGAAATATTTTTAGTGTGAAAACTGTGAGGACATAAAATGCGTTAGATGAGTCCATTGATTGAGTAGGTGGATACCGGCTGGCCGCTGCATTGGTGAGTCATTTATTTGAAAAGCCAAGGAATAATATATATATAAGGGTGAGTATTGCTATGGATCCCTTTGGAGTTGATTTTTCCTATATGTGCTACGGCTAGTTTAGTGTAGGCATAAAACTGGAGCTGGTTGAGTATTTCTCAAGATCTCCATTTTCTGGCCACAATTACAACATTTGGAACTCATTAAAAGCCTCAGACTCCTCCTCCTATAAGAAACAGAAAGGGTATAAAAAAAAAAAAACATCCCTTTCCCGCAGACACCACCCCCTATCACCACCTCCAATTTCACTATGATCTAACCTAAGAAGAATGGTCGCTTGGAAGTCAGTCAAATGGACAGCTCAAGTTGATCTTAACCCATATGTCAGAATAAATCTACTGGATAATGTGGTTATATCATGCTATTCCTATATGTACAAAGAGCAATGCAAAGTAATTGATGTGTTCAAGATTTGGCTACTGCAGAACCCACGACTATACCATTATATTTGGGCAAAATTTGAACCACAAATGGTATAATAAATGCCTGGTGGTTAGTTATTCTTTTTTGATGAATTGTGTGCGCTGCCTCTTTATGCCTCCCCTGGTCAGGTCTGGAAATCACCGCCGAAAGCTTCATGGATCGCTTGGACAATGGCTTCTTGTTGTGCCAGCTGGCTGAGACACTGCAGGAGAAGTTCAGGCAAAGCAACGGAGTCCTGTCTCCACTTGGCAACAATAAGGTAACAGAAAACCTGAGTGTTACAGCCGTGATAACAATCTCACTTTTCTAAACAGATCCTAAAATGACTTTGAATATAAAGTTTGAAATAGAACATTTTAGGTCCAAGAAGCCAGGTGCTTTGGACTGTATATTGGCAATAACCTTAAAATTCAGGGATGAATTGTATTTGGGACAAGAAGCAATGATAACACTTGAAATATTTGTATTTGGTCATAAATAACAGATAATTTAAGAGACTTAAATTGTGTATCAAAGGTGCACTATATATTATTGTTTATCATATTTCTGCATGCAAGTAGAGTTTATGTGTTGTGTGGCTATAGTGTTTCAATTTTGATTTGTTTTACCATCATGGTGAGAAAGAAAGTCTAAATTGGGGGATGGGGTGCGTGGTTTTGAGCAGACCAACAAAACTTTGGGGCCCCATCATACATCGTAAGAAGTGGGAACGGCAGCTTGAGTATGTTTTCTCTTACAAGGATTACAAGGATTTGTTTTTCATTAGATTGCATTTAACTTCACAGCAGGGTTTACTCATAAAAATAACTGTTTACACAAGTTGAGTTGATGGAACAATTTTGCTTCAATATTTAACAAATGGTAAAATGTATTCAGTGTTGTATCCAGACTTTCGGCATTTTGAAATTTACTTAAATGAATAGAGAACTTTATTACATTGAGAAGGGAATCACGGGACTCTATGTCTGAGTAAACAAGTCCTTTTGAAGTCTCTGGGCGAATGTGATTTGCTCTACGTGATAGATTGTCCTTACTTCTTCTGCTCAAAGTGGTATAATTAACATTTTAACCTAGTTTAATTGTATATTAACTGTGCTAAACCTTATTTTCTGAACATGAACATCTGTTTTTGAAAGGCCTTTCGTGTTCACACTCTGTAGAGCAAGTTAAAGACATATTTCTGGCTCTTTGGAGGGACTTGTTGATGTTTGCACTGGGGCTGATGACAGAGAGTCTCCTGATCTCAGTGTGAGTGCAGCCGCACAGATGTAAGGAAACACTCGGGTCAATGACCGTGAGACAGCAGATGATACACTGAATACAGAGTCTTTTCACTGAAGACACTGAGAAACAAGACTCAACTATCATTAATACGAGATTTTTCATTTTCAAAAATACTTCTTTCTTTTCATTTTGCCATGGCTGCTTGCCTCGTACCTTGTGGTTCCTGGTTCAGTTCCCCTTCCCCTCATTTACTTGCTTTCTTGGACACTGTTGCCTGTTTCTATGGCATTGCATTGGTGCTGTAGTAGGATGAACAGATCTATGTTGTTTTGCATAGCTCTCATAAAATAATAAATAATAAAATAATATAATAATTTTGTTTCTCATTATTTCACACAACATACTAGCTGTTATGTACTCTCTGGTGTATTAAAGCCCTTTTAAAGTTGATGTGGATCATGAGACAAATCCATAAATCATATAGAGTTGTCTAATGCACTTACATTAATCAATAAGAATAGAATAGAGATAACATTTAAGCCTTCTCACAAGCTTGTCTTTTGTTCAGTGCAGCCTTCATTAATTGTTAAAATCGATTGATGTTGTAAAGCAAACAAGATCGGACTTCACAGAGTTGTGACAGTATAGGGAGAATAGGTTGTGCACAATGATTTTTCTGTGGGAAGAAACTAAACTAATGATTGTAATATGCACTTTGTTGTTTTTCTGTACTTTTGGCATTATCAATCACCAAAGTTGTGCAGCTTTCGTGCACTGAACGTGTGTAATTGTAATATTCACTTCAAATTACAATGGAATGATGTGACCAACATTATTTCAACGGGAACTACAACATAGCTTTTCCAGAAGGAGTCAGGAGTAGAGCCTGGAAAGCAAAGAAAAATACCCCAAAAAGCCTATTGCATACTTTCAGCATGAGCTCACTGCACCTTTCTCATAGCTCAGACACACATACCCTGTGTAAAAACCACAGCCAAGCATAAATCTCCCAGTTAGGACCATGTGGGGGCTGAGTGCCATAAGCGTGTCATTTGATCCCAAATACAGAGGGCCTGGTAAAATAGGTCCAGTATACTAACCCCGCCATCTCATATATTGATCTGTATGGAAGTGATCCCGGTTGAAATCAGAGCCTTAACAGATGGAAAAGAAATCAGTGCATGATATAGTCTGAATGGCCCTGTGTTTTGAAGAAAGCCCTGGGGTGATGGGGGAAGTCACACTCTTCCTATTCATCACAAGTTAGAAGATCATAAATGCATCAGTGAAATATTTGTAACTCTTTCCTTGCAGACAATTCCCTATCGGAGGATTCCATGCCGGAAAAGTGCACCGTCAGGATCTTTCTTTGCACGGGACAACACAGCCAACTTCCTGTCCTGGTGCAGAGAGGTTGGGGTTGGGGAAACATGTCTATTTGAGTCTGAGGGTTTGGGTGAGTGCTTTTAACACACAAGAATATAGGCCAGAGAAGCGAATAGCCTAATTGTGAATGTAGAGCATCACATCACTGTATCTCACTTATTAAGCATAACATTATGACTATGTTTTCAACAATACAATGAGCCCCCCCAGTCTCACAGTAAAAATCATTATGTAGATTTGGACATCTCTTTTTAACAACAAATGATAATGCTGGTTGATGACTTTTATACCTTCCAATTAGAACCAACACTAACCATTTGAACTGTAGTTGAAGTATTGTTCCAGATATTGAATCATATCAAATGTTTTATTGATGCCTAACTCAATTTTTCAGCTCTACTAACAGGTGCCATCATGAGCTGACATTTTTCGTAATGCACTATTCACCAGTGGTCATAAATTTATGCATAAATGCCCATAACGTTTAACAATAGTGGAGAAATTAACTGGACTAAGATTAAGTCTGCATCCATACTGCAATAAAACAAAGCAGCAGCCACAGAGGGGTGTGAGATGGTGAAAGTAGGCCAGCAATATGCAAATGCCTCTGAGTTGGGACAGTTCACACTCAGCCTCTTTTATCAATGTCTCAAATTAGCTACGATTCATGTCCATAAAAAAGCAATGCAACTACTTCTGTTTACTCAACCACATGTAGTCCAAACATGTTCAGATTGTGACCTTATATCTAATCTTATCCATTATCCCGTCAATGTCACACTTTCATACTGGGGATTTTTGCAATTCTGTCTGGAGCCTGCCTTAGCGCAGCAAAACAGTAAAGGCCATATTACTGACTATTAAAACACTGACCTGACTACTTTCTATTTTATTTTCTCTTGTTCCCTGTGATGGATTAAGTTCAGAAGTACACATCCAGGTTGGCAATCGAACAATACTCTCTTCAATAATGCATGGTGTGGTGTGTCACGTCTTCATCTTACAGGCATTTTCTTTGGTCACTGGGGTGTTCCACTAATGTCTATATCCATTGTTAAGTACATTTATGATATGAAAACATGACATTGATGCATGTATTCATGTTTTGACTCTCCTCTGTCACACCACTGCTTTGTTAAGTTTCTATTTCATCACATTGTAACGTCAGTAGTTTGTTATTACATTTTTCCCATTGATGTGTATTTCTTTTTACAGTTCTTCATAAGCAGCCCAGAGAAGTGTGCCTCTGTCTTTTAGAGTTGGGACGAATAGCAAGCAGGTGTGGACTAATTTGCATCATAAAAATATATTTTAAATTATAGGTGCCTTTATATCTTTCTATAAAAGGAAACTGAAACCAAGTATTTTGAAAAGAAATTTAGCAACTTTTTCATTACCCATTTTTCACCAATTCTACCAGCTATAAATATTATTTCTATATTGTGTTGTAGGTACAATGTGGAGCCTCCAGGACTCATAAAGTTGGAGAATGAGATTGAACTAGAAGAGAAAGCACCTCTACCTCCTTCATCACCCATATCCCCATCTCAGCCCCTCCCACCATCCCCAGCACTGTCGCCTTCTCCCTCCCCAACTGCCTCCCCAACCCCGGCCAAAGTCACCTCCAGCAAGAAAAGTACAGGGAAACAGTTGGATGATGCAGTAAGTCTTTGAAATCAATTAGTTAGTGTGCTTTACGTGCTGCTATGTATGTTTCCAAATGGATATTTATCTTTTAGGTGCGACACATTGCAGATGATCCTCCTTGCAAATGTCCCAACAAGTTCTGTGTGGAGAGACAGTCACAGGGCAGATATCGCGTTGGGGAGAAAATGCTCTTTATTCGGGTAATAATATATAACTATCATATATAAGCTATATATAAAATATATAAACACATATTTATTTAAATATATTTTATATATAAAATATTTGTGCAAATTATAGCAGCTGGATTTGTAAAAATGCTAGGTGAATAGTGTAGTTTTCTTCCATTTTTGATTATTCATTGTTCAAAGAGATGGCCTTGTATTCATAAGCGCTGGCTGGAGAGTGTTTGGAATGTTTACTGTGTGGTAATGACATTCTGGTAATGACATTTCTGCTGAATATAGCTGCATAGTATCAAATATACAGATATTTTTAGAGAAATATCCTCATTATATTGCTTGTTGGTGACCCTTTTAAGTAGCGCCCACAGTCTCTGAGCGAAGGTAAAAATTATTGAAGAAAGTAAATGAAGAATAATGCAGATTATAGAAGCGGCATTCGTCCCCTTGGGACTGTGGTTACTTGGCAACACAGCACCAGTATTCACACCTCTAAAATGTGATTCATGCATACGGTATGTTAAGGATGTTCAGGCACAGGGAGGAGGGTCTTCTGCTGCATGGTATACTCCACTCTACAAAATGGTGCATTACAAATACAGCACAATAGGACTCAGACTAATGATGATCAAATAATATTAGGCTCATACAGTACATAGTAGGGCTACTTTCATTGACTGAATATTTATCCTTTGTGTTGCTGTGCAACCAAGGACAAATGGAAAGCTTTTCGTCTATATCTAGGTGGCACATGGAGCACATACAAAGCGACAATGAAAAGCCAAGAGTCATTTAAGTTGTAATATGTAATATGTAATGATAATAATAATATAATAATTATTATGTAATGATAATAATAATATTTTTTGCAATACCCACAAATTGTGCAGGGTCAAGCCCTTTCTCCAATGCAATCTTCACTGTTAAGATGCTTTAATTAAAATTCCACAGATATAAGCTCCCTACTGCTGTACTGAAAATAAGGCACCAAACCAAAAAGATGTGACCACTGCTGTGTCCGTGCAGAGGACAGGACACATTACAGACCTCCCCTTACAACACAGTACTATAAATGAGCCTCTTGTACCTGGTCCAGTGGAGCTGAACTCTCTGTGTGTTGTGGGAGAGGTGCTGTCCCAGCTAGACCCAGGGGCTGTTGTCCACTCACACTCTCTGAATAGGGGGTCTCCTGCAACATGGTCCTGTCCCAGAGCCGTGTGATTGAAACCCCTCTGCATCACAGCAGACCATTACGTCCACAGTCACAGCGCCCCAAGGCCCACAGCAGCTGATTGGCGATGCTGCTGCCACTGGCCTGTAGATTGATTTTGTTAAGAGGCTTATAAATGTTGTATGTTATGCTGCTGCAGGGGAAGAAACCTCTTATTGGGTCAGACTGAGGGGACAATCTTGAGAGCTACTTTACCCTTTTAAAAGACCAACTTAGATTTTCATTTTCAATAGCTTTGTCTCTCTTCATTGAACCCTTTCTGCGTGATTTCTACACTGGTGCAAGTTTTAGAACTATTCTATTGTTGATGGGTTAAAGGTTAATAAGTGAGGAGGACATGCTTTATAGTCACTACCTCTGGGAAATGTAAATGCTGGGGCTGTAAATTACTTCCTGTCTTTGGGAGACCATTTTTTTTCCTTCTATGTTCATAAAAAATGTATATTTTTAATGAATGATAAAATCAAGCTATAGTCCAGATTCAACGTAACAACCTTTCCCAGAAATCAACCCTGTGCTTGACCTTAAAGTGGTCAGAAAAATGTGCCCACATTAGTGCAGATGCTGGACATCAAACCCTTGTTAATTGTCCATTCAAGTTCAAAAGTCCATTAAGGAAATGACATAAGACTCTTAAAAGGGACTTTTGACACACATCAACACGAGTGCTTGTGTAAATCTTTTGTGTCTTTTTCTTGCTCTCTGCAGATGCTCCACAATAAGCATGTGATGGTGCGTGTGGGCGGAGGCTGGGAGACTTTTGAGAGCTATCTGCTAAAGCATGACCCGTGTCGCATGCTGCAGATCTCCAGAGTGGAGGCAAAGACTTCCCTCGCTGGCAACAAGTCACCAAGCATCAAAGACCTGAACCCAGACAGCTACCTGGTGGTGGCAGCAAACTATAAAGGCAAAAAGTGAGACCCTGCAAGAAGTGGACTAAGCAAAAGAATTTCTCAAATGGACGTTCAAGTGCGATATATCCATGTTTTTAGTTGTAATTTTACATTTTAGTGTGAACAGTTCAGCAAAGATGTAATTTTTGTCATTTGTTCTTGTTATTTTTTGTCTTTTTTCAATATTAAACCAGCAGTATAATCGTTTTCTTTAACTGAAGTAATGGAATTCTGATATTTTTTTGTCTATGTCTAATGATATCCTAATTATTTCTAAAAAGACCAAAAAGCCTTGCCAAGCCTAAGTAAGTAGCATTGTTTAGTAAGACTAAACACGTGACTTGCCTGTGCGCTGTAAATATACGAATTAGACAGGTCTATGGATTTATGAGTTGTCATGCAATTGAAATGCTTTATTTATTTTGAATTGCTACGATGACAATAATCTTCTCAACCTTGCAGTATTCTTCCAGGTTACAGGTCTCTAATTTCTTGTACACTACTGCCCTCTAGTGGCGGCTAATGTTCTCGATTTGCGACAGAACATACTTTACTTTTATACTATGCAAGACTGTACATTTTACTGAACATTTTTCAGACGGGAAGCCAAATCCTACATATCAATAAATTCCTGTGGAATTATTTTTTCTTGTAAAACAATCATACTGCAAAACTTAGTAGCAGAAATGTTCTTTATTGCAGCAGTATCTTCAGTATTACAAAATTGGCAAGAGCACCAGAAGCTTTCAAGGATCGAGTGATGGCTGTAAGAAATGCACTCAGTCAACTAGGCAAGTTTTTTGTACTAAATATCTACTAATAATGCTAACATCTGTCAAAGTGTATCTCCATCTATCATCATAATAAAGCAAGGATTCATACACTGTCTATTAAGCATATGTTATAAAGGGTCTCAAACAGTATGAAAAGTCTCATTGAGGGTGCAGTGCCCAAGGCCAGCAGGAAGTGCAGCAAGTATATCTCCTTCAGTTATATTGGCTTGACTTTCGGCTTTCTTAACAGCAGTAATACACTTTTGTAGACTGTGCTTACCAAAAGCATCTCCATTAACAAATGTTGTAAACATAAACAGGGCGTGTAGTACTATAACAGTTTAGTCTTGAGAGCTTTATAAGGGCAATATGTGTGTTAAGAAAATAAACAGAAAAGTTTTATGCCAATGATGTCTCTTCATGAAAAGGAAAAAATACAGTATGTATTGGCAACAGGGTAAAAATGTCAACTGCTTTTGATTGTGCAAATCGTCAGTCGGTGAGTATGAAGAAATATATAATAGTGAAAAAAATTAAATACTTAAATTACAATTTATAAAATAAACAGCAGTTGCTTTCTTCCTCTTCAAGTTGGGTTGCAGCATTACATCATTTTGGGATTTCTGAATGGAAGATTTTTTATCCAACTTGCCACTGAGAAAGTATGAAAATATATTAGATTAACCAATATTAAAAGTGTCGGGTAGGCAGTGTAAATAAGTACATAACGTATATAGGGGTAAACAACTGTTAATAAAAAGATTTATTTAAAATTGAACTGAGTTCGGAACAATCACAAGATTACCTTTAGCCCACCGCCTCCGGAGACTGATGTGGTCATCTCCTGTTTTGATATCTCTTCTTGTTTTTTTCTTTTCCTTTCGACTTCTTCTGGGTTTTTAACACCCCTGTATGCGGTCTGAAAAATGACAAGAAAGATTTAATAATAGCATAAACAGCAAACATTAAAGGTAAAGTAAACAAGTAAACAAAGCATAGACATGGGCAGAAGAGTGACCCTCATCTTGTTGCTGTGCACATAAATTAAGCAGCGCTGGAAATCTCCCCATATTAATTAAAATGGTGATCTGTGTGTGAATCCATTCCAGCTGTGAAATTTAGTATTGTGATGAGGAAGATCACAACAGGCAATGTGGTCAGTTTTAAAAAGGGAAATATTTTACTGTGAGCAACACTGTTACCTACTCACCTCCGTGCCACGTTTGCCTTGTTCTTACGTATTTTCAAGTGGCTCCTCTGCAGTAAAAATGACTCATGAAGGTTTTCTAACAATTGGAACTATCATTATGAAAGTGAGCATACCCAATTTACTAAATAATAACTATATTATAATAAACATAAATAGAATGTTATTATTTTATCCAAATAAAGAATTTCTACATTTTGAATGTTATAACGTTATAATACAAAAACAATAAGTTTAATTTCACTGTAGGCGTAGGCACAAAAACGCCATCTTAGATATCAATATCAATCAGACTGCAACACATTTACGGTAATGAAGTTTCAATACACCTATGCTTGAATGTTTTATTTGCGTATTTTCGTACATACATAAGCATATGGTGAACTGTAGCCACGCCCCTGGAAATCCTGCATTCAATGTTTTACATACAAACTCTGTGGTGCAATAAAATGTATTTGCATAGTTTTTACAGTCTGAACTTGTAACCCACCTCCTTCTGTCTCTTTTCAGCAGCTTCCGCTAACTGTCTTCTCCTTGTCTCCTGTAAAAACACACAAACCATTTAGGACTTGAATACAGCGTGATGGTGAAAGGCCTGTCAGAAATACTTGACATTCCATTTACATTTACATAGACTAAAATCTAGATCAATATGAGATACCGTGTCTAGTAGAAATTACACTTTCTCTTTAACAGTATTCCACGTTTGTTTTTACATCAGCATCGGTTACAAAGTTTAGTTAATGAAAACGTTAGGCCTAATAGTTTACTTACGGGATCGGGTGTTACTACAACGTCGTCCGCCGCGCCTCCAAAGCACGGTAAACACATTCCCATCGTCCTGTGTTCCTCAGACCACAAAAGGCAACGTTGAACAATTTTATAAAGGGACACTTAAATTTAGCTATCAACTAGCTGTTAAGCGGGGGTAACCCTTAAGGCTGATAAATAAGGCAGATTCTCCCCCAGAGACTGGCTTTGGGCTCGTATGGCATTAGGCACTGCACCGTTAGCTAGCGACCAAAGCTAGCGTTAGCTACCTAAATCTAGGCGCAAGTTCTCTCTGGGTAAAAGCATCAACAATCTTGGCAAATAACTAAGGAAATTAATGTTTCCACCACCTCTTGTTTAGGCGTAACTTTAGTGACATCTTGAAGCAAGCATCTGGCTTAATTTAAAATATTAGGTAGTTATGGTCAAAGAGTCCCGTTTGCAGGATCCTGCAGTGAGGTATGTTCAAGAAGACACGATTATATATATATTTTTCAACTACAAAGCACAACTACATATGAGCCTACGTATATTACAGGACTCGACGCGAAATACAATATGTTGTAAATGGAAACGTTAGTATAGAAAAAGCTGTTGGCCAATCACTTTTGTATGATCGAATATCTTACTCTTGAACGCAACTCTGAAGAATTTAGGTTAGAATATAAATGGTCCAACATCACCATCATGTGGACAAACCAAAGAACAGCATTCACCCTCCTCCAAGGTGAATTACACATGCAGCCTACAAGTAGTTGTAGTTAAACAAATCATATCCTATAGGCTTATCAGTGCTTCCCACAGGTTTATATCCTCCTGAGACCCGACCCATTCATTTCTGTCCTTTATAAAGGACATTGAGTTAACCAGTCTATCTTTTAAGTGTTTTGAGATAGTCTCTTAATTGTATAGCACACCCGGGGCTCTCTGTTGATATATCACTTTTGGAACCGCCTTTTCCTTTTGATCCAGAATGGCTGATATTCAAAATGGTACATTTTATGATACAAGAAAAGGTACGCTAAATCAAATATCCTTTATTTATACAATTTTAAACTCTTTTTTTTAATTTAATTTTATTTTTTTTACATGTATTTGTATTTATTTAGCAATTATTTTTATCTCACAATCTAGTCTTAAAATAATAACCGTCTTTGTAGCTGACAGAACTGACGCAGAAGGAGTTTACCATTAAATTATTGAAGGAGATTCTGATTTGTACTTTTTGGATGATGAGAAAGATGGGCATGCACATCAGCCTGAGATTTAGACTTTTTCAGAACCCCCCTTAATTATTGTGATGACGTAGATGTACAGTAAATCTGATTATCTTCATTTTATTGCTAAAACGCAGCACTGATTAGCCTAATTTAGAAAATACTATTAACTATTAAAATAAAATAAATATGTAAATAATCTACAATTTCTCAATTACATAAGAATCTAGTAAAAGGTGACCAACCAAAGTGAGCCATTGGAGAAGTCCAGTGGTTACAGTGGCTGAGCTCCTCAGAGCCATGTGCAGATGGTAGACAGATTCAAAAGGACAAACTTCACTGGAGCTTTACACTGTTGACTTCAGATAACAAAGCTCTAATTATTCTTTAGACAAAATAAGGTGGCTCAGGGTGCCCTAAACTAGTTTGGACATTTAGTTTTGGATTTGACGTGTCCTACATGAAATGTATCACTCTTTTGAGAAATACCTGAACAGTGTAATGCTGCACTCATCTTAGTCCTTCTGAAACTGCCTCTGATCTGTAGGAGCGTAGGAGCTCATTCTCACCACTGGACTCCTGCTCTGCTGTCTCTAAGCCCATTCTTCTCTGATGGTTCTCTTTGGCTTGAGTACCAGATCTAGGTTGGTTCAGGTTTGTTCCATTGGGTTTTATAGAGAGGCTGTATGTTTCCAAATCAGGACCAATCTGTAGAATTCACCACAAAGAGACTCTAATGAAGGTATAGAACCATCACAGCAATGATTTTGGGTGTACATATTTAGAAACCTTTTGCACTAGTAGCCTAGCAGTTTGAAATAAAATCAAATCAAGTTTATTTATAAGGCACATTTAAAACAGCCAAAGCTTACCAAAGTGTTGAACAACCACAATAATACAACAGTAGTATAGGTATTAAAAAATAAATTAAAACACAGTGAAAACACAATATAATATAAAATATAAAACCAAGATGTCACTGTCTCTAACTCGTATCAAATGCCAATGAGAAAAGGTCGTCTTTAGTAGAGATTTAAAGTGCTGCAGTGACTGTGCTGTTCAGATGTGCAAAGGTAACTAAATACTTCACTGTGCATACTTGCACAGGGGAGGAAATGTATATGGTCGCACTGCTTTAGGACTTTTTTGTACATCCTACTCTGAGATAGTTCCTGGTTTGTCTGGAAGTACCTGTTTGGTGATATCGCTACATAATGAGAAATATATGTAACGCACACATAGCCTTAACATATTTTTCATTCTTTTATAATTGCTTATTTGAACACTTGTATGTGCATTGGTTTACAGACAAATATCAAAATTAAAAGAATTAAAAATAAATAAATAAATTTAAATTTAAATATTAAACAAGCAAAGCGGGTGCATACCCAGTTCTATAGACGGAGGAAGGTCCCGGGGAACATAGGGCATCACCCTATCACCCAGTTAGTTAGCTGGCTCTGTGTGTATGAGAGGGGGTGTCTGTAAATAGGGCTGGGGGATTATAGGGTCTGGGATAAAAAATGAACTCAATAGGAGTTAGTTTGTGGCTTCACTATGACAAAAAATTGAAGAAAGTAAAAGGGAGTCTGAAAACTTTCTGAGGCAATTGTAGATCACAGACTACATGTTGTAAAATTGATGCTAAGGTGTTTATATGTGTATGTGTGTGTGTG
>KN475133.1:4592-17891 GCA_000787095.1 Periophthalmodon schlosseri
TGAGGGGGGACGGCGGGGTCTGGGGGAGTAAAGGGAAGAGTAAGGGGGGAGGAGGGGTGGGATCTGTAAAACTTAAAGGTAGAGTGAGGGGGAGGAGGGGCGGGGCCTGTAGGACTTAAAGGTAGAGTGAGGGTGGAGGAGGGGTGTGGTCTGGGGGACTAAGGGGAGAGTGAGGGTAGAGGAGGGGCCATGTCTGTAGGACTTAAAAGGAGAGTGAGGGGGAAGGAGAGGTAGGGTCTGGGGACTAAAGGGGAGAGTGAGGGGGAAGAGTGGTAGGGTCTCGGGGACTAAAGGGAAGAGTGAGGGGGAAGGAGTGGTAGGGTCTCGGGGACTAAAGGGAAGAGGGAGGGGGAAGGAGGGGCAGGATCTGGGGGTCTAAAGGGGAGAGTGAGGGGGAAGCAGAGGTGGGGTCTGGAGGACTAAAGGGGAGAGTGAGGAGGGAGTCTAATAGGTGTCCACACGTCAAACCTTTTTGGGACTGATCATGTGACCTACTTAAATGCACCCACTTCCTGTTCTGTAAACTACCTTCTTAGAACCGCCAGTTTGAAAACTATTTGAAAAAGTTCTGTAATTCTTCAGTACAATTAAACATCTTTCTCATCCAAGAGTCTTAGTTTGAATAAATCTGACCCTGAAGATTTGTGAAATGATCAAACAAAGAAGAACACTTATCCTTGGCAGAAGCGAGCACGCTGCAGCTGTGGTGTGTCAGTGTTGTCTCTGGTGATGGGTAGATGACGCCTCAAGGTGTTTTCAAAATGAACTGCTTCCTATGCAGAAGCACTGACTCAGCGCAGGGCTCGTTCATACAAACACATTTTCAACCAATGAAAGAACGGACCAAGAATTTAATGGAGTCACATGTCATTAAAGCAAATAACAGCCTATTGTACAGTACAGTAGGCTATAAGTGATACATGACAAGGTGAAAGGTGGTGAAAATGACAGTAAAATAACAGAGTGTTTTCAGCAGATCTGCAGTAAGATCCTCTTGAGACTGATCAAAATGAGCCCACACAGAAGAATAGGCCTATCGTCGTTCTCTGTGTGTTGACGCTACAAACAACATTTTTAGTGGACAACATAAAAAACTCAAATATTTATTTCCAAAATGGGCCAAAGAAAAGTGTTTGTGGGATGTGCCAGGATGTTTAAAGTGCCCATATTACACATTGTTTCTGATGGTCACATTTTTATTTAGCGCTTTTTCACCTTCAAGGCAGTCAAAGAGCTTTACATCAAAGAACCACTCACCCATTCATAGACATTCATTCATCCAAAGACACAACAACAGCATTCATCTGTGAGAGCTGGAACTGCACCACTAGGTCAGTGAATCTGACCACTCTGACCACTGTTTATGTCGAGAGTGGGATTCGAACCACCTTCAGATCAGTAGACAAACACTCTACCAACTGAGCTATCTATGTTATAATGTTGTTTCCTCAACACAAACATACCTGGAGTTGTACTTTTTTTTCATTCACACATGTTTAACACGCACACACACACACACACACACACACACACACACACACACACACACACACACACACACACAACACATTTAAACACACACACACACACACACACACACACACACACACACACACACACACACACACACACTGAGTTCTTCTCTCAAACAGAAAGCACTGTTCCACTTTGTGATGTCATGTGGTAATACATGTTCCAGAATAAGGCAAACCAGCTGCAGACAGTGAGAACATGAGGTAGAGTGACTACATTTGTTTGTACAGTATCACTGATACCTGTACTTAAGTATTATCGCTGTGAAGAAAAAGTGCTCTTAATTAAAGGTGCACTGTGTAACCTTGGGGGGGGTGAGAGAGAGGGACAGCAAGGGAACAAGAAGGGAGAGAGATAGATGGGGGAAAGAAAGGAGAGAAAAAAAGAAGGGATTGCTTGTTCCCTGTGAGTGGTTGCTAATCCACCTGCTACTGACCAATGTCTGTCTCGTTTGATTTTCTAACTTTCTGTTGATTAAATGAACTGTTTTGAAAAGCTCATGATTTTTTTTTTTTTTATTGCACAAATTAGAATTGGCTTTTGAACACACTGCTATACAAAGAGTACATTGTAAGCCTTTGACAATGTATTGCAAATGGCAATCATCTGTTTTTGCAAATGTATTTTCCATAAATTGATACTTTGCAGTGACATCACACTTCAGGGATTCTACATGCATCTCTGTGGTGGAATGTTCAGCTGTTACCATGGTGACGCAATTCACACATTAGCAAACGCTGCCAGAAAAGTTTTAATGTAGTCTGAAAACTAAAGATAAAATACAAAACAGCACATTTTCAGGAGCCTGTGATCAAGCCAAGCTGAAGTGTTGTCATGTTTCAACAAAAAAGGTGAGAGTAACTAAATGAAAAATTGTTGGCTAATGCTAGCTAGCTTGTGACTGTAACGTTATTTGAGAGGCTCTTTCTCGTCAGATTGTGTTAAAATAAAGCTCAGATTAAAGTCTAACAGAGCTTCAGTATCAATAGTGTGCCTTTAAGTGAAATGTTGGATAATATATAATAATATACAAAACATTTCATGCAGCCTCTCTCCTGCCTCCTTCTCTTATCTTAACACCTCTCTCCCTCTCTCTTCACTCACTCTCTTGTCACTTCTCATCTTGCTCTCTCTCCCTCACTCTTCCTCTTCTCTCCCTTTCTCTTTAATACTCTCTTTCTTGTCACTGTACCCCATCTCTCCCGCTCTTTATCTCTCCTCTGTCCCTCTCTCTTTCTTCTGCCTCTATTCCTCTCTTTCTCCTCTCAGTCTCTCTCTCTCTCTTTATCTCACCCTCTCTATTTCGTTCTCTCTCTTTTGTCACCACGTCATCTCCCTCTCCCTCTATTTCTTTCCTTCTCTCTCTCTCTCTCTCTCTCTCTCTCTTCTCTCTTCTCTGTCTTGTCACCATATCTCCTCCCCTCCTCCCTCTCTCTCAGTCTAGAGCCTAGAGCAGTGCATTAGCAGTGTGTGTCTCACTAAAAGGTCCAAAAGAAATGAAACACGACCAAAACTAAAGACCTTGTTCTATTTGATAATAACACAGAGAGCAAGGGAGAAAGAAAGAGAAGAGAGAAGAAGGAGGAGGAGAGAGAGGAGAGGGGGAGAGGGAGTAAAGGTAAGGAGGAGAGTTGAAGAGAGAGACAAGGAGAGGGGGGGACCAAAACTACAGGCCCTGTTCTGTTTGATAAAAACACACAGATGGAGAGAGAGAGAGAGATGGAGAGAGAAAGAGGGGGGGAGAACAATGAGTGCAAGAGAGAGAGAGAAGAGAGGGGGGCATAGACGAGGAGAGAGAGAGATATGAGAGAATGCAGATTTCACTTTGTGTTTAATGCATTGTTTTCCCTTTAATCCTTTGTTCATCAGGAGACTTTGATCACATCAGAGAGAGATTGAGGAAAAGAGGAGGGAGAGAGAGAAAAAAGAGGAGGGGAAGAGAGAAAGATACAAAGACACAGAAGGAGGGAGGGACACAGATAGAGAGAGGACAGAGAAGGATATACAGAGGTACAGCGATAGAAAGGGAGAGAGAGAGAGAGATGAGAGAGAACGAGTCTCTTCTCTTCACAATTTTTGGTGTTCTACATGTATCTCTATGATGGAATGTTCAGCAGTTACCATAGTGACACAATGCACACATTAGCAACTGCTGCCAAAAAGTTTTAATATTGTTTGAAAGCTAAAGAAAAAATACAAAATGGATTTAAACAACACATTTTCATTAGTTCTAACTAAGTCAGCTCTTGCTGGTCAGATTGTGTTAAAATAAAGCTCAGATTAAAGTCTAACCAAGCTTCAGACAGAGCAGTGCTTACAGTTAGCTTCACCACCCCAAGGGAATGTTGATAACCCCGTACATGTTATGATATTGTTTATAAATACTTTCTCTCCTGCCTCCCTCTCTCATCTTAAGGCCACTCTCTTTCTCTCTCTCTCTCATCACCATCTCTCTCTCAGGGAAGAAGTGGAAGAAGAGGGACCCCTCTTCTTCCCTCTCTCTTTGCTACTCTCTTTCTTGTCACCATACCTCCGTCTCTTTCTCTTTCCTCTTGTCCCTTCACTCTCCTGTCTGCTGTCCCCTTCTTTCTCAGCCCTCTCTCTTTCTCTCTCTCTCTCTCCCTCTCTCACACCCCCTCATAATTCCTCTCTCTATCTCTTCCTCTCTCCTCTCACTCCCTCTCTCTCCCTCTCCCTTTCTATTTTCTTCTCTCTCTCTTGTCAGCACCTTTACAATATTTGGAGAGATTTTGTTTTCCAGACATGTATGATCCGAGCTCATGTGTAACCTTTTTTGATTTGAGTATTTTGTGTGAAGAACACGCCCTCCCACAGAGACACAACAACACGACTGTTATGATTCTCTATAAACATTTTCATCTTATGGCAAAAACAATATGATGGGACTCCAAAAGACCTCCTATACTTTGTTGCTATGACAATAATCCATCTATACTTGTTGTGTCAAAATTGGTTAAAATGTCTGTATTCCTAAATCCCTGTGCATCAGATGCCCTTCCATCCTCTTATATTCCTGTGTCAGATGCCCTTCCATCCTCCTATATCTCTGTGTGTCAGTTTCCCTCCCGTCCTATATCCCTGTGAGTCAGATGCCCTCCCATCCTCCTGTATCCCTGTAGTGTTAGACTGAGATGGGGGCAGGTCAGATGTCTCTGTTAACCTGCAGGTGTGATTGGATAAAACACTAATCACTAATAGAAATATGCAGGGAAAACAATTGTGGAGTTTTGTTATATTTTGTTTGATGATACAGAATACTGAGCATTTTGTCTCTGTATCCCTCCTGTGTATTTTGAGCATGTCCATATTCACTCTATTGGACAAAATGCGATTTGATCAGTGCTTTTGTTGTGCTGCGTTTGAGGACACAATGGAGCATAGGAAACACAAAGCTTTGACAGTGGACAGATAAACCCTCTGTCTCTGTAGTCCTGATGAGAGCGGCGATCGTGGTGTCTTCACTGCATCTGGGAATACGACTATGAATGAATCTTTTGTCGTCCTTTTTTAGGATGAAAAAAGGACTTGGGTTATGTTGACTGGAGACATGGTATTTAGGTTGCTGGTTTGATTCCCAGACCGTAATAATAATAATGGATGTGATTCATATAGAGACTTTTAAGACACTCAAAGATGCTTTAAATTGTAATATTCGTTCACTCAGTGGTGAGTAGCCACAGCTGCCTTGGGACAGATTGAGAGGACTCTGCCAATCTGCACCATCAACCCCTCCCACCACCAACACTCACATACACACAAACACATATAACATTCATACTAGGCAGTGTGGTGTGTGTGTGTGTGTGTAGTGGCTTTCCTAAGGGCAGAACAACAGTATGTGACCCCACTGTGGCACCTGGTCCTCACCGCAGTCTCCCATCCAAGTACTAACCAGGCCCAGCCCTGCTTAGCTTTAGAGGTCAGACAAGGTGGTTTTCATCTTCTGGGGTGGAGTTTGTATGAGGACAGGGAAAGACAAAGAGGAGAGACACTGAGAGTGGGGGAGAGAGAACTTAGAAATGAGAGAGTAGGGGGTTGGAAGAGAGGGTGAGACAGGAGAGTGAGATATAGAGAGAGAAAGAGGGAGAGAGAGAACAATGAGACTTTTGACTTTTAACAAATGTGTCACTTGTCAGTTAAAAGACATGTGCAAAGCCATACAACACAATCACATATATATCACATTTTCAGCCCCTCCCTACAGGTGTAGCACTAACTGCCCCTCCCTCACTGAACACAGAGTCCTCCTCACTGTCCAGACTGCCTCAAAGTCCTCCACCTACCCCACCAGTGTGCTGTATGTGAGCTCCACTTTGAGAAGTGTCCCCACCAGGCTCTTTAACAGAAGCGCCGGGTCTGTGCAGCCCGAGCCGGCCATGTGGTTCCTCCAGGTGAGCCACACGCTCATTTTAGCCTGACCCAGGACAAAGTTTATTAAAACAACAGTCCTGCGTTTGGCCACAGAGAATTTGGGTCCAAACACGAAGAGCTCCCGGGTCAGTGTTTGTCCCAGAGTCTGCAGACAGTGTCCCAGCAAACTGAAGAGGGGAGCCAGCCAAGGACAAGACAACCACAGGTGTTCTAGTGTCTCTTCCTGTTGGCAGAAGCCACAGTGGCTGTCTGATCTTGGGTCAAAGTGGGCCACATGTCTGTTTTGTGGCCAAAGCCCCCCGCACCACCCCCCACTCGTGCACCACCCACCACTGGAGATCCGCACAGCGTTTCTCCAAGGGGGGGCGGTACAGGGACCTCCAGCAGCCTCGTAGGCCCGGACTTGGATTCCGGGATGCTTGACAGAGAACAATGAGAGGGAGAGAGAGAAAGAAAGAGGGAGAGAGTGAGACTGGGGAAGGAAGAAGCAAGCAGAGGGGGAAGACAGAAAGACAGATGGAGGATAAAGAGAGTAGAGAGAAAGAGCAGGGGAGAGAAAAGAACAATGGGGAGGGAGAGAGTAGACAGGGTGAAAGAAAGAGAGAAAGAGTGAAGTGAAGGAAGAAAGAGGGAGAGACAAGGATAGAGGGAGAGGGAGTAGAGGATGGGGGAGAAGGAGGAGAGAGAGAGAGCAGAGACTTGGGTTATGTTGACTGGAGACATGGTATTTAGGTTGTTGGTTTGATTCCCAGACTATAATAATAAATCACATTCAAAGACACTCAAAGATGTTTCAAATTGCATATTTATATATACTAACTAACATATGTGCGTGTTAAGACTAGGCATCAACTTTAGACAGCAGCATATTGGACTGATCCATCTGTGTGAGGGACCTGTTTGTGCTTTAGAGCCTTGTAAACACAGATTTTGTAAAATGCTTTCAGCCATAAGGTTAGAGCAGTATCGGTATCGAAATAATGACCCTCAAATGTACTTGCTATCGTATCAATACCAGTGGTGGAACGTAACGAAGTAGAAGTAGGAAAGTACTGTACTTAAGTACAAATTTTAGGTATCTGTACTTGACTTTTTACTTTCTACTCCACTACAGTTTTGAACAGGACTGAAAAGTGAAAGTACTTTTCATTATAGTTTGAGACCTGCTGAAAAGGCTGAGGGTTTATTTTTATCAACTTCATAATTTCAGGAAAAAAAAATGTCAATTCAGTTGTTTCTGTTGAACCAGATTCAGCACAAATCTTTATCAAAATCACTACATTTGAAGCTTAAGATCTCAAAATCAATGCAAAATACTTTTACTTTTTACTCTTTAAGTACATTTTAAATGGGTACTTTAATACTTTTACATGAGTAGATTTTTTCATGTTATACTTTTACTTGAGTCGTTTTTTTCTCCGTTTGTCTTTTTTCTCCGGTGTCTGTACTTTTACTTAAGTAACAAAATTACTTGAATACCAAAAATTGTGGTGAACACAAAAGACATAAATCTTTATGTCTTTTGTGTGAACAAATGCCATCTTCTTTGTTACCCTGAACTGTTGTGTTGTCTGCTGCAGGTGTCACTGATCTGAGCAAGATGAAGACTGGATCCCTCCTCCTCTTCCTCCTCTTCCTCCTGCTCCTGTGTGCAGCTCAGTGTGATGATGTCAAGTACATCTCCAAGAGGAACTCAGGTAGGAAACACAAATCTTCTACTATCATTGCTGCTGGTGCTGGTTTCAAGCTTTGGAGATTTTGAGAGATTTTTAAACTCCTCTAATCTCAAATGTCGACTCTGATGCTACAGTTTGGGTTTTGCGCTTGAAATCACTCCTGTCTTATTAAAAATGGTTCCACTACTCCGTGTTTTTTTAGTCAACCAAAATTTGTTATAGAAATATATGGGATAACAGCAGAAAGGAGAAGTTAGTGAGTGAGTGTGTTAGCTGAAGATTTGGAAGTGAATCATGAGTTCATGAAATCTCATGAGATCTGCATTTTTTCATATAAATACAATGTTTCCTTGTACAATTTTTGCATAAATAGTAGTTTTTGATGAGGAAAAAACATTGTAACGTAGACTTTTGAACTTTAAATAAGAAAACTCAATCTTATGCATTGACATATTAAAAACAGTACTAATGTAATGTTTTTTTTAAGTCAAAGTTACAATCAAATAAAAAATTCAGTAATTTCAACATAATCTAAATTTGTCAATACATGATCATCTTAGTTCAGTCACTTTAACTTCTGTAGACATTTTGCAGTGCACCTGTCTTTTTTTCTCTCTATCTCTCTATCTCTATCCCTCGCTTTCATATTTAACCTGATATCAGACATGTATTGGGTTACTTTAGCTGAATATTGCCGTCTCTGCTTTTCCACACTGGTTTTTGCTGATGGAGTTTGAATTGGGTGCTCTTTTCTGCAGCATTTTGGTGCATTCGGAGTTAGCGCTGTGCTGTCGATGCTAGCTTGTTTTCATTGATTAGCTGTAGCGCTTTGACTGAGATATCAATGAAGGAAAAGCCATTCGTCTAAAGGCGCAGAAATGTGCCTGTTTATACCAATTACACTGCATAAAATGATGTGTCTGCACTCACTCTGGCTCAAAATATTGATAAGCTGTTTTTGGCTTCACTTCGTTCTATAGGCTGCATTCATGGTCTAGAAGTTGATGTCAGAATCTTTAATTCTAAATACCTTCACTGTTTTTGAGAGAAATCTCCCAATTTATGATCCACAAATGTTGAACCTTATCATTATTTGTTTGGGATTGGCTCCACAAACTTGTCATATTAATCTTATGGTTTAAAGTTCTTTCTACTGACAACAATCATCTGTCTGTGGGGTTGAATAATGGCACTACTTTCTGAGGCTACTGTGAAAAAATAACTTTCACTTTTGTTTATTTATACTGACAGAGAAGATGTTGAACTTTGTGCCAGCTTTTGTTTTATGTGAATAGGCCCAGTAATTACAGAGATATTAACCATAAACAAGGTCAACAAATCTGCAATCTGACAGTTAAACAACAAATTCCACCTGAGTATTATGACCTGTCCTCAGCTCTGTTTAAACTATAGGGATTTACAATGTGCTGATGTCATATGAACACCACCTATTCAATACACACATTTACACTGAAGGGTCTTAGATATATGGTTTTTCAGATTCTTCTATGTGATGATGTCATACTCACAAAAGAAGATGTCATACTCACAAGAGAAGTTTTCCCTATTGATTACATTGTATTTTGCCATGAAATATCCAAAATGTAATTTCCCATATGCTGAACCTGAGTGAGTTCTTGGGTCTATCAGTGACTAGACCCAAGAACTCACTGTATTACAACATAAATCTGCATTTTAACAATATTCATTTTAGCTGCCCCCATCTGTATGGGATTGGACTATAGAATGTTGTGATGAACTCCTCTATGATGAATGTTGTGATGAGGACTGCTCCTCCATGTCGAGAGGAGCCAGCTGAGGAGGCTCAAGCTGAGGCTTGGGGATCTGTTCCAGATGTCACCTGGACGCCTCTCTGGGGAGGTGTTCCGGGCATGTTACCCCCGGGAAAGACCCACGACATGCTGGAGGGACTATGTCAGTTGCCCTGGGAACGCCTTGAGGTTCCATCAGAGGAGCTGGAGGAAGTGTCTGTGGTATGGGAGTCTGGGAGTCCCTGCTTAGACAGCCCCGGATAAGCAGAACAAAATGGATGTATGTATGTTGTGATGTCATCTGAAACCCAGCACTAGCTTGCTTCTCTTGCTGTTGCGTTATGGTGCAAATACAGTGCAGTATATCCTGTAATTAATTAAAAATGCCAGAACTACCAAATTAGGATTGACATTTTGTAAATGCTTGAATGGTCTTTATCTGTATAAAAACTAGCATAAGACCAGAAACTGTTATTAGTTTGTAGTGGTGTGTAAAAAGTGGTGTGTATCATGATACTAAATATGATGATACAGTATTGTTATCATGGGCTGTTGTATTGATATATTGCCAAGAGTCTTTTTTTTTTTCACTATATCATTTTGTGGCAGTGCTATAATTTTGAAGTGCATTTTATATTTACTTTACACAGGTTGTGGTAATGTCATTAAAATAAATGAGTATCAAGCGCGATATATTGAATATTGCATCAGTGGTACTCAATTTTGTTACTTAAGTTAAAATACAGATACTGGAGCAAAAAAAAAAAATACTCAAGTAAAAGTGAAAGTATCACCTGAAAAAAATCAGCTTAAGTAAAACTATTAAAGTACCTGTTTAAAAATGTACTTTTTAAAAGAGGTACTTTAATACTTTTAATACTTAACATAACAATAAGAGTTATACAGAACAGTGCAGTTCTGCTAAAAAAACAAACAGACATGGAAGACCATAAACACAATGCACACAAGTCACATAGAGAGAAATGAAACAGAATAGAGCACACAGGACAGCAGGGACAGGAGGAGGTAAGGACGGAGCACATTAATGATCACAGGTCTGATGTGTTATTAGCCAGTTGTTCACATGTTTTTAAGTAGACTGTATGAGGTTAGGTCTCTGATGCTGCCAGGGACTGAGTTTCACTGCTGAGAGACTGTGAGAGAAAAAGCTCTTTTTCTCATCATGAATCACAAGGGACCCAGTGATTCCCAGAACTATTATTTTGTGTATTTTTGTGGGATCAGAAATGGTATTGAGTTTTTCATATTTGAAAATTGTTGAAAATGTTAGTATTGTTAGTATGATCAATCAATACTAAAAATATCACATTCACAGGACAGAACTGAACCTTTCCTGAAAAGCTTTAGAATGATCTTGAGCTGTATCAGACCAAGTATGAGTAGGTCTATGTCCAAACAGCACTGTAAGGTATTGTCTAGCTGTGCAGCACTACATCAAACTGGTATCTTAATTTACTAATGCTAAGGTAAATAACACGTGCCCACTAGTGGATGTGGAATGCGTGGGGACTCACGGAGACGCTATGCAGACCAGCGTGGGAGCTTACAAAGACATGTGGACAATATACGAAGGCCACATCTTCTTATCTATAGCCCCTCTCACTAAGGAATGTGTGACCCTCACTCTGAGAGGGTCATAAAACACTCACCTTGTTCGACTTTGCTTAAAACTTCTTAATGTGTAACGCCATGCAGACCAGAAGAGGACCTGCCTTACACACACACACACACACACACATACATTGAGAGACACTATGAAAGCTGTCAATATGCACATCTCAGGACTCTCTTGCTATCCTTTCCGGAGGGTCTGTTTCTTCATTGTTCACTTTACCTGTGTGGAACTCATTAAAACCCTTCTGACTTCACGTTTCAGTCTCCTGGTCCTCTTTGATGCTTACACCAGAAACAAACATTCTTACAGCACTCACATTACACATAGTCCTACACTTTTCCAAACACAGTGCAGTGTATCATCTTACCAGTAAAACAGAAGAGCTGAAGAAACAGAGTGCTGAGTTGGAACTTGTATCCACCCAAAAACACATCAAGTCTCCAGTTCAGGGCCTTTACAGTGTGTCACAGTCAAAGTGTTGTACGCAATAATAAATCCACATACAGTCACAGTCTGCAGTGTTCTTGTAAAGTTGATGCCAAAAAGATAATATGAACCAAACTCCGCCAACATCCTCCTCCTCCTCGGTCCTGGTAAAAGTGTAATTCATAAATAAATGTGTAGTAAATATATCCAGTGTGGAGCGTATGTCTGTAAAGATGCAGCCAAACAAGTCCTTGTCAAGTTGAAGCCAAACAGATAATATGAATTAAACTCCACCAAAATCCACCTCTTCCTTGGTTACGGTAAAAGCGTAATTCACAAATAAATGTGGTGCAGGAAGTATATCCATTGAGGAGCGCGTGTGCGTGTGCAGCCAGCCAAAAACAAAGTTAACCTTAAGCTGGTGTGAGTCCACGTGGGGATCAGCTGTGGCTCTGGTTCATTTACATGTGCATTTGTTTGAAGTTATAACTGAACATCTTTTAGCCAAGTACTATGCTTTAAAATATGAATTAAAATAGACAGAATGTAATTCAAAGTATTTTCTTAATAATATTGGCCATTAATTTACATAAAACAATACAGGCACTGAAAAAAGAACCTTTCAGGAACCGGTATCGAAAAGCAGGTATCGTTAGGGTACTGATATCAAAAAGATCGGTACCCAGCCCTAAGTATAAGACCATACAGACTAGTATACATCCATGGACCAGTATGGAACCTATCTGGACGGATTACACAGATACAAGGTACTACCATTAAATGCTGAAAATCACATTCTGTTGTCTAAAGAAAAGAGTGTTTCTGGTTTTTTTGGGTTTTTTTTAATCTTCATGATATCAGAATCGATACTGAGTATCAAGTCTCCTTGGTACCAAAATCAAGTTTGAAATTTTACTACCATGACAACACTACTTTTATCTACGTCTAATAATAAATGTGCACATATACCTTTGCTTGGTGTGGGCCTTACAGTCAAAACAAGGATCCTAATATCAAATCTGTAATATCACTATATATTTGTCATAATAATCTCTTTGGTCCGATGTCCCAGAATGCCCCATAACTTTAAATGAGGCGTTTCATTAGAGTGATCCAGTTAGAATCGATTGTTCTTAATGTAATCCTGCTCAGAGTCCTGTTTGTTTATGAGATCGAAAACTGCAGCGCGGCGGCCATGATGGTTCTTCACACAGCTTTGCTAATTAAACATTTCGTGCTAAAATAAATGGGTTTATATGACATCAGAGAATAGAGTTTAGAGAAGAGTTGGAAAGGTAAAGGGTTGAGTGAGGACAGTTTGAAATGCCAGGGCTTATCCACAAAATGATGCACTTTTGATCATTTAAATATTGATTCTGAAGCACATTAGACTTTATCTGTAATTTATGTGTGAGTCAATATATTTTTGGGTTGGAGGAAGTATTTTGGGGTAAAGTTTTCACGGCTCGCAGTTTCAGTCAATACTGCATAAACTTGAAAGACTAAAAATATATATAGGCTATAAATATTTGAGAGTATATATTTCTTACACACAAAAACCTTTTATATAATAAACTAGCACAATGTAATGAATGCAAATTGAAAAAAAAAACAAAAAAAGAACCTTTAGTTTATTCTACAAAGGGGAAATATCAGTGTTGCAACAGAAAAGCGCAAGGACATTGTACAAAACATGCAAGATAACCTCTGACTTATATTTACAGAATTTTGTATTAATGTACATTGTCCCTGTTTAAATGAAATAAATAAATAGATTCTGAAAAACTAAAATTAAAACTAAAATTTTAAAGAGGGAGTATTATGTAAAATTGGCTTGTTGGAGCTTTCCACCATGTTATAACGT
>JACM01043177.1:0-10064 GCA_000787095.1 Periophthalmodon schlosseri
GTAGTAGTAGTAGTAGTACAGTAGTAACTGTAGTAGTAGTAAATATAAAAATAGAATACAGAACAAAACAGAAGCAGGAAAGTCCTCGCATGGCTGTTTTTCAAAATTGTCAAGTGTGAAATATTCCTACATGAAAGGTCCTATATCACACAAAACTGACTCTTGTGAGATTTAAGTCATGTTATAATGTTGTTACCTCCTCAAAAACACACCTGGAGTTGTGTTTTGTTTCATTCACACATGTTTGAGTAACACTTTATTATTAGTCTGTCTACATCTCCAAAGCTCAAAATGCTCTGTTCCACCTTGTGATGTCATGAAGCGGTAGTTTTCAAGTTAACGGCTCCTTTTACCTTTAGTTCAGTAGAGATCGTCAATTCCAGGTCTGAAATCGTCTGAATGATTCTAGTGAAGGTGTGTGGAGTTTAAAAACACAGTGGAGCTCTTCCTGTATTACCACATGACATCACAAGGACGAGGAAACAACATTATAACATAGATCAGAAAACGGTGGAACATGGCGACATCGATATGGTTTTAATATCGACATATTGATGTGTACGTGCGTCTGTGCCATAAGTTCATGATCTACTGTCTTGACCTGATTAAGGCCTGGTTCTGTCTGCGGTTCAGGCCTGTATTGTGCTAATGTTCCGATGAAATGTGTCAGTACTTCTATTTTCACTAACGCAAGTATCGGTGGCCACTGATCTGAGCGATGATAGCAGCAGTTTTTCATGAGAGTGAATCAGCTTCGTCCCGTTCGTTAGTTCTCAACACAACAGAAAAACGGCACAAGTTCATTTTGTTTTCGGTTTTATATATTGTTGATTCTTGTTGTGGTTCTCATGGTCTGAAGTTGAGTATTCCATGTTTTAGTCAGATTTCAGATCCTTTTTCCACCCGGTTTATTCCAGTTAACTACTTTTAGTCCTGGTTAAATCCAGAGAACTTTATATTAACTTTAATGCAAAGAGAAAGCTGCACGAAACAGCAATTTCCATCTCTGCCTCTGGTTTAGTTCTAGTTTAGTCCATATCTATATTTAACCATTTTAGACCTGGTTTGGTCTTGGTTTAGTCCAGATGTAGTCCTCGTTTAGTCCCATTTTAGACCTGGTTTGGTCTTGGTTTGGTCTTGGTTTAGTCCAGATGTAGTCCTCATCAGCCCAGATATATCAGCCCAGATATATCAGCCCAGATATATCAGCCCAGATATATCAGCCCAGATATATCAGCCCAGATATATCAGCCCAGATATATCAGCCCAGATATATCAGCCCAGATATATCAGCCCAGATATATCAGCCCAGATATATCAGCCCAGATATATCAGCCCAGATATATCAGCCCAGATATATCAGCCCAGATATATCAGCCCAGATATATCAGCCCAGATATATCGGCCCAGATATATCAGCCCAGATGTATACGGGCCCACATATATTGGCCCACATATATTGGCCCACATATACGGGCAGAGGTTATCAGCCTGTGGTTTCTCTGAATTCTAAATAATAGGTGTCGTATCAGCCATGGAAAAACATATCGGTCAATCTCTAGTTCAGTCTTATTATTTGGTTTATTCATGTTTAGGTGATATTTAAATTAAACCTGCTGCCAACCCGAGTTCTTGTTTAAACCCGGTTCAGTCACTTTTAGTTTATACCTGGTTCAGACCCACTTTAGACCTGGATTACTCTTGGTTTTTGGTCTAGTCTGAGTTTATTTCTTATTAAATTCATTCATACAGTAGATCTATAGTTGAACTAAACTAGAACTAAACCAGGTCTAAAATGGCTGCCTGGGATCCAGAACACACAAATGCAGAGATATAATTTTAGACAACAATAATGAGACTCAACCAGGTCAAAACCAGGACTAAGTGAACGCCAAACCTGGTATAAACAAAAGCAGCTCTAAACTGTGTCCAAAAAGGACTAAAAAGGTACAATGAAAGATTAAACCAGGTTCAAACCAGAAATGAACGAAGGTCTAAGCTAGGACTAAACCAGGTCTAAAACAGGACTAAACTAGGACTACATCTGGACTAAACCAAGACCAAACCAAGACTAAACCAGGTTTAAAACAGGACTAAACTAGGACTACATCTGGACTAAACCAAGGCCAAACCAAGACTAAACCAGGTTTAAAACAGGACTAAACTAGGACTACATCTGGACTAAACTAAGGCCAAACCAAGACTAAACCAGGTCTAAACCTAGTCTAAAACAAGGGCCAAACCAGGTGCTTTCCAAACCAGGACAAATCAGGTCAAAACAGGACTAAACTAGGACTATATCTGGACTAAACCAAGACCAAACCAAGACTAAACCAGGTTTTAAAACAGGACTAAACGAGGACAACATCTGGACTAAACCAAGACCAAACCAAGACTAACCCAGGTCTAAAACGCGACTAAACTAGGACAACATCTGGACTAAACCAAAGCCAAACCAAGACTAAGTCAGGTCTAAAACAGGACTAAACTAGAACTACATCTGGACTAAACCAAGGCCAAACCAAGACTAACCCAGATCTAAGCCTAGTCTAAAACAAGGACCAAACCAGGTGCTTTCCAAACCAGGACTAATCAGGTCAAAACCCTGTCTATAGGATTAAATATAGATATATAGTTGGACCAAACTAGAACTAAACCAGGTCTAAAATGGCTGCCTGGGATCCAGAAAACACACTTCTCCAATGCTAAACCTGGTATAAACTAAACCAGCCCTAAACTGTATCTTAAAGTTTTAAATAGGCCTAATCAGACACAAAACCAACCCAAAAACAAGAGAGGGTTTTTAGATTAATACCTAGACTCAGTATTTCTAAATTGTGCGGCGTAGATGGAAATTGCTCTGAATATAAAATGTGTAGGAAAATGTGACTGGAACATTTTGCTGAAGTGTCTTCTCTGCTTAATTTCCACAGTCCCATATTAGCACGGCACCGCTACCCCTCTGACCCTGTTTGCATGTGAGGGGGGCTTTCCTCGTCTTCTACAGGGGACCACAAGAGAAGACTGAACCAGAGGAAACACACAGGTGACACGCGTATGCATAAGTGTGTGTGTGTGTGTGTGAGAACCAGGACTCAATGTGGTCAGGGACTCCGCAAAACAGGAAGGAGAAACACAGAGATTCATGTGGGTCTTAAATTGTTCAAGTAACAATTGTTGAACTTTAAAACTGGTCTAAACAAGGACTAAAACAGCTACTAAACAGGTGTTAACAGAAGGTTGGGTTTGCAGGTTTTAAACTGGGTTAAATAAGCACTTAACTAGGGCTAAACCAGAACTAAAAAGGTCCAAAAATGGGGGTCTAAACCAGGATTAAAACAGTGAGTAGATTAAAGAGAAGGTTTCAAGGACAAACCCAAAAAATCAGACTTGAGTAAATTAAAACCAAACTAATCCAGGATGAGACTAGGATCTACAGGGCGTCCATTAAGTCTCTTTACAATTTTAAAATGTAATTACAAATGCAACTGATAAGATATATTAATTAGATTTGTTCTGTTGTACTCAAAAGTTTTTAATCACATTGCATTTTTGTATTTCAGGCGTCCTGTTGATTAAAGAGGCACCTTTTGAATGAAGCCTAAAGAAATGGCTCCTCCTCAAGAGAAGCACAGTGTCGATCATGGTTTAATGAGATAAAATCAGATACACAGACTCAACGAAACTACAGAACAAAGAGTGGAACAGATCCACCATCACATCTGTCATCACATCACACTGTGCATGATGTGCACAAACTGAGACATGCATGAAAGAAATGTCTGGAGACAGGGACAGTGTTAGAGAGAAAGAGAAGAGGCGAGGCACGTTTATTTGTACAGCACAATTGATACACAAAGCAATTCAATTTGTTTTGACAGAAGACATTAAAATCACAATACGACAAATCAAAACATAAATAATCATCATAAAATTAACATTAAAAGAGAAGAGACAGAATAAAACCCTTTCAGTCACTGCAGCTAAACAGAACCGTTTGGAGCCTGGATTTAAACATTGTCAAAGTCGAGGCCTGTCTCACATCTTCAGGAAGAATGTTCCAGGTTTTAGCTGCAGAAAACTGAAACATTGATTCCCCACCAAGAATATCTGAGGAAAACATCAATCGTGTAAGAGACGTGTATTAAATGAGGTCAAAAACTTTAGAAACCACTGAGCACATTAGAATAAGAGTTTGTAAATTGTAACGAGACTTTATGGACACCCTGTATATGTAAACCTAAAGACCTATAGACTCTGGTTTAGTCCTAGTGTAGACCTGATTTAGTCCTGATTTGGAGACCACCTGGTTCAGCCCTGGTTTAGAACTGGTTTAGTCCTGCGTGGTCCTTATTCGGCCCTGGTTTAGCCAAGGTTCATTCATCTTTTAGACCTGGTTTAGTCCTGGTTTGGTCCTGGTTTGATCCTGGTTTAGTCCTGGTTTAGTCCTGGTTTGATCCTGGTTTAGTCCTGGTTTAGTCCTGGTTTGATCCTGGTTTAGTCCTGGTTTAGTCCTGGTTTAGTCCTGGTTTAGTCCTGGTTTGGTCCTGGTTTGGTCCTGGTTTGGTCCTGGTTTGGTCCTGATTTAGTCCTGGTTTGGTCCTGGTTTGGTCTTGGTTTTGTCCTGATGCTTTAGACTTGGTTGAGTCATGGTTTAAACCTTTTTTAGAATTACTGTTACAGTCTGTGTTTAGTAAGTCGTCCTGACAGTTTATTTTATGTTTAGTCCAGATGTAGATGTGCTTCAGTCCCACTTTAATCTCAGTTTAGTCTTGTCTCTTGACCTTCACTAAATAACACATTTAACATAAAACTTAAAGGTCATGTATTACACAAAACTGCCTCTTGTGAGCTTTAAGTCATGTTATAATGTTGTTACCTCCTCAAAAACAGACCTGGAGTCGTGTTTTGTTTCATTCACACATTTTTGAGTAACTCTTTATTATTAATCTGTCTACATCTCCAAAAGCTCAAAATGCTCTGTTCCACCTTGTGATGTCATGAAGTTGTAGTTTTCAAGTTCACAGCTACCTTTAGTTCAGAAGAGATCGGCAATTCCAGAGCTGCAATCATCCAAATGATTCTAGTGAAGGTGCATGAAATTTAAAAACACAGTGGAGCACTTCTTGTATCACCACATGACGTTTTCAGTTTGAGAGAAGAACACAGTCTAAATATGCAGGGTTTGTGTGTTAAACATGTGCAAATGAAACAAAACACAACTCCAGGTCTGTTTGTGATGTTTGTGACGAGGAAACAACATTATAACATAGATCAGAAAACAGCGTAATAATTTGTTCGTTTAATTCGATCATAAGTCCATGATCTGTGATGCTGTACCTTGGTTAAAACTGCACTGCAAACATTCCTCAAAGTGCTGACTGATGGAAAGTTATTAAGTATTTAGCAAAAGCTTTAGTCATACCGTTCCTGATATAACGACACAGAAACTCGCACCAGTGCAGCTCTTTTTGCGTTTTATCTCATATAGTTATTATGAATGATTGTAAACGGCGCTAATATAGCTGCTGCTGATGCGTTTTACTGGCAGCAGGCAGCGCAGATCATGAAAACACTCCACAGTTCAGTTTCAGTTTGGTCAGAGCGTATACAAAAACATGACGCTCTTTTTTCCAATACAGCAAAAACCAAATTACTGGGTTTGTTTACATGTGCACCAATAATACGATCGTTTTCTCATTTCTGGTTTGTGGATGTAAACACAGGTTAGTTCTCACATCTCCACACACCTGGTTTGTCAGCAGCATAAATGTTATTTTAAAGCCAAGCAGTTTCTCTGAAGTTCAGCGGTGGTGCTGGTCTCAGTGGAAATGTTATTGTTTTGGCTGCGATATTTCACATTACGGCATTAAACAAACTAGATGATGAAATGAAAAACATGCACGATTACTCAAACATGCATGAGCGACATACGGGAAAAAAACACTTCAGGCATGTTTTTGATGAGGAAATAACATGCTGTAGGGTCGTTTTTCATTTCCGTGTGCTTTGAGATTACTAGGTTTTGTTGCAGACTGATCAGCTGGAAGGTTTGTCTCCGTGCAAACTACTCGCAGTTGCATCTAGGCTTGGCTTTTGGGTAAAGGTTTGTTTTCTATGTGAAATCTCATGTGTCTGTCACTGACTGTATGTAGTGTCTGTCAAGAGTATTCTGTTGGGTAAATGTTTTCTTTCAAGGTGAACAGCTGAAGCAAACTGAACAGATTTACTTATACAATGACAAGATACAAAACACATAATATGATAAAAAGAATACCAGAGGGAGGCATACCTAGTAAAAAACAAACAAACAAAAACAAAAAGCTTAAACACCGTTACATTCTACAAAGATGTTCAGATATTGCATTTTTTGTTTAAGCTCTTAGAAATAGGGGCAATAGTAAGATTCTATTTGTTTAATTCAAACAGAAAAAGACATACGAGAAAATGTACTTTTGTGATTATAAAATTTGCCAAACATAATAACTAAATTAATTGCCTTTTTAATCCAAATTCTTATCATGTGTACCAAAAATGATATGTTCAAATTAGGGTCAATATGATCTTTTATGAATTTTAAGCAATATTTCCAAAACGTTTTTGTAATAGTGCATTTCCAAAAAAAAAAAAAAAAAAGTGCAGTTAGGGTCAATTTTTTAAATATATTTGAACATAAATTGATGAGTAGGGTAAATTCTACACATTAGTTTAAAATAGATGAATTTTTGGTTCAAAGTCCATCCTTTTTTTCCATTTAGTCTCAGGAACAAAACCTCTCCAGTAAAAAAATAGCGGAGGACCATAGACTGTATATATGCATCTTTATAAATCTGTATATACATAAATATTTATAGAGTCTATGCGGAGAACACAGACATAACGTCTTTTGAAACACGTTGAGAGCACGTATTTCTGTTATTCTTACGCACAGGAGTAAAACAAACTTTTCCAGCCGTGGCACAGATTATGTATGAAGTCTCACGTGTGCGTCAAGATTTCTTTCTTTCATTTTTCTTTCTTTCTTTTTTTTTTTTTTTGCGCATTACATCCGACAATACGGTACCCGCGCTTTGCATTGTGGGCACAAACAAACATGGCGGCGATCACAACACGCATGTCCTTATTCGTATTTGCGTGATAATATCGCGTATAATTCATGATTCACATTTAGTTTGGAGGTGAAATAAACGCGACTTGCGGCGTTTTGAAACAGGTAACCGTCCCGCGATCTCATTTGAGGCTATGCTATTTCGAAGCTAATGCTAACACGCTAGCTCTAATGCTAACGCGCTAAGGGTCATTGGCGAAGCTCGTACATTATCGTTCATGTGTCAGATGATGGTATAGTGTAGTTTATTGTGTTTATTTACCTTTTGTCACAGGTTTGCTCTGAAGATGTCGCTGCTTGGAGGTTTTGTGAGGGCGTCTTGTCAGTCTGCCGGGGCCCTGCTTCAGACTGTCAAGAGCTTTTCTACGGGTAAAAAAAAAACAAAACACGTTAAAGTTGGATTCATTCAGGGGCAGTAATAATCCCCCTGTTCCCTCACCTTTTTGACTTCTCCAAAAAACAAATGACTTCAAAACATAAACGTGACACGCACTTAATAGCAGTCACTGAAATTTGACAGTCTAGACATTTATCAGTTTATTCACCTGGGATCCAGAATACACACTTTTTCAATTCATTCAGCTTCTAGCAATGGTACTAACAACAGCACGAGTGTAGAGTGGGACTCCCTCTATATTATGATAAACGGATTAATTTGTAGCATTTAACCAAAGCAAATTTAAAAATACCATATTCTCATAATTTCAGTGCTTAAATTGCCTTCCTTCGCTCTGCCGTGCACCAGCAGATGTAGTTCTTGCGCCCTCTTCTGGTGCAAAAAGAAATTTCATAAGAGGCGTGATGCATTATATGTAGGGCTAGGCGTTATGAGGGTGAAGAATATAATTGTTTCTGTGTAGACTCTGCACACCTGACTGGGTGACAGGTGCGTCGGAGGAGAAGCACTTGATCTGAAAGGTTAAGAAAACTCCCGCACACTGTCTCACTCTTGGTTCACTTTTATTCACACAACGTTTTGGTCCCTCTGACCTTCCTCAGGTATCTGAATAAAAGTGAACCAAGAGTGAGACAGTGTGCGGGAGTTTTCTTAACCTTTCAGGGGAAGAAAATAATCACAATTTTTTTTCTCATATTGCTTGATCTCGATTTTCAATTTCGATTTTATGTAGTCTCAGTCTAAAAACAAAATTAAAACAGCTCTTTGTATTGGTAAAAGAAAAATTCAATTCTGTCAACTGGACAAAAAGTTTTTTGAGTAAAGATGTTTTGCTGCTCATCCAAACCACTTCTTCAGGGGCTGGTTGTGTTGTTTATGTTCAGAAAATCAATACTATCTGTTAAACTGTCCCATAACACAAAAAAACACTCCAAACCAAATTCTTTTACTGACAGAGGATTGGCTGAAGACCTCTGCATTCAAAAAGCCCAACCAGATCATTGACGATTAGACGTGACTCTTTCACGATCTCTCGATCTCGATTAATTGTTCAGCCCTAATTATAGAATTATAAAAATAGAATCTGTGATCTCGATTATGCCAGATTAAAAATAGGTTCATCTACATGAAATTAGAGATTGGAGATTTGTTCTTTACCAAATAATATTGAAACGCTTGTTTTGAATAGGCCTATTTTATATAATATTTCAAAAAGGATTTAAAGTGACATTTTTGGACTTAAGTTTAAATTTTACACTCATTTCATATTTGTGCGAACTTCAAGACATTTACAGGCATTTTCTCAGTACATTTCTACAAAAATATCACCTAATTGTCATTACTGGGATGATAAAACAAATGTCATCACTCCTCCCTAGAGGCAATACCAAAGCTGTTGAACAAAAGTGTTTTCAAAAGCCTTAAGTTTGCGCAATAGAAGTTGAGGCTTTTATTTTCTTGGTAAAAAGCTGCTAAATGCACCAATCTTGACATCAAGTGTTTTTGCTAATCTTTCATTTCCTGTTCCTTTATCAGGTGTCCGCTGCCCCATTCGAATGCATGCAATCCCAGAGTATAAAATAGTGGACCGATGGACAGAGAAGAGGAGCATGTTCGGGGTTTATGACAACATAGGCATCTTAGGTAAATGTCCAAACAATAAAATCCTATTGTTTTTTCTGTGTGTATTATTCATCAAAGCTTTCGAACGCCTCTAACACATCTTTATAAACGCACAGGGGATTTTAAGGCCCATCCCCGGGACCTCATTTTGGCCCCCTGCTGGTTGAAAGGATTCCGAGGTAATGAATTGCAGCGGCTCATTAGGAAAAAGAGGATGGTTGGAGACAGGATGATGACTCAGGACCGACACGACCTGGAAAAGAGGATTCGCTTCTTGTATCGACGCTTTAACCGTTACGGCAAACACCGATAAATCCGCCGGCCGCCCCCAACTGTTTCTACATCATGTGTCATGTTCTGAACTCTCACTGTACGTGTTAATAATCTCAACAATGTATAATATTAAATGGTGTTATTATTCCGTAACAGCAAATTCTCCTGTTTATGTTCCTCCTGACACACACAACCTGCAGTTCATTATCACTTTAAGAGAGTGGGAAAGTAGTAAGATATTTTGTATGTCAGTAATGCTGACATTATATTACGGTGGTAATACTGAAATACATCCAGGCATATGTGATTCATATAATTTGTCCTTCTTGGCAATGATCCATAACTGACTGAGAAACCTACAATAAATGTGCTCTTCTTAAAGGGGTCACGTGATCGTGGACCGCACTAAATCTCCCTGTCACAAATTAAAAAAAAAACACATTTTCCAAACCGTTTCCTTGATCAGAATAATCCCGCTTTAGCCCAGGTTTGTACCGGGGCAATGTGACGTCACGATAAACAATGAAACATAAAACGAGCTTTTACGCGTGAAACATGACCCTGGAAGAGACCGGGACATCCCAGGACGGTCCGAGCGGAAACACTCACTACCGCAGTGTGTCGGCCCTATCCCGCACAGAACTGCAGTACTGCAAAGTGTGG